>JAKTRY010000304.1:0-28987 GCA_030579935.1 Ambrosiozyma cicatricosa | reverse complement strand
AACAACAGACACAACAACCATGGCAAGAAGAAGAAAGACAACAACAACAGGATCAACAAGTGACAATTACGTCATTAACATTACCCTCCCATAGGATGAAAATACAAGCAACCCTCTTTACCCCCATTTATTTTAATTTTTATTTTTATCTTAATTTACCACAAAAGTTTTTTTGTTTTTTACATATTACTTCTTATGTTTTTTATTTTCAAGTTATTTGTTTTAATTTTTCTCTCCCAAATTTCTACTTTTATTAAACATGTTTTTAAATTACTTTTTCATTTATTTAATTGTTTTTATCTTCTTTTGTTTTTTGTTTTTTAAGCCATCAAGTTGTGTGCTTTGAAAGGTATTCCCAGATTAAGTGATCTTTGGAGAATTCAGAGTTGAGAATAACCTTTATATTTTTATTACAAACAAACAACAAGATCTGGATAGAGATTTAGGGAAAAGCCTAAATTGCTGAGTGCTAATGGTTGTGATAACAATTGGTTTCTTTTTTTACAATTACCTTCGTCGCAGGTGCTAACTATAGTTAATGTATTCTTCCGAAAGGTGATCATTTTGCTGCTACACAGATATTACCAAAACTACTGGGATCTTGAATTTTTATTTTTTTCGTCTTATATATTTGTTTTAGTGTGTACATACATCTTATGTGTATACTCCGTGTTTGCCATTAAATTGGGCTGTGCACGACAAATAACAGATTTCATCATCAATTGCCAGGGATCTGCACTTAAGCACAAGAGCCGAGACCGCACCACGTTATGGACTGAAACGTGGATCTGAAAAACTAGCTTATAAGCATTACTCTAGCTGATTCTAGATGTCGGTATATCTATCTATCATAGTTGATCCGAGTGCTAACAGAAACTAGAAACTTCAAACATTGCACATGTACTCAAAGTATTGGCATGTGCTATGTATGTGGGTTAAAGAACAATTCATTGTTGATTGGTCCAATCAAATCCCTCATGAATCATGGATTGAATTGTTCTTTGAAATCCCGAACCTATACAATTTACCAATGCCAAAAGGGTTAGATGTTCAATGGAACATTGCAGAGCCTGGAAATGTACAGCAAATGACCAAGTGGCTTTGTTCGGGTTCTTAATAGCCAATGAAATGCCAGTTTCAAATCCCATGCTCAGTGAAAACCGAGCTCAAATTAAGAATCCATTGTCTCCCGGGATTTGAAGCAAAGCTGTGCGTTAATTGAAATTCGAATAAAAATTCTGCATCTGCGTGACTCCTGTGACCGTGCGTATGGTTATTATGGTCATTTAATTGGCTGTGACGGGACCTTCCCACTGCCCAACAACACCTGTTTCATTTCCCGAGCGGCTCAAAACAGAAAAACCGTAGAGTTAATCTGTTCCAATTACAATTTCCCAACTATATTGGGTTCTGTGACGAACAGAAACATTCTGCCTCTCTCGGCGAGGGCTATATGTTAATGTACTACTACCACTTCTTCTTATCATTTAAGTAATTAAGCTGGTGTTCTTGGTCTGTTTTTTTGCTCAAGCGTCTACTATATAAGAAGCTATCAAATCCCTCTCATCTGGGTCATTTTGCTGTTTGGTGTTCTAAGCTGGCTTTACATACAACAACAACAAACAACAAAACACAACCACAATTATGTTTTCTGACTACCACTGTTTTCCGCCGCCACCACCACCACCTCCACACCCAATGATGTTTGAAAGAGAAGATCCTTTTTCCAATTATTTTGATCACGACGACTACGACGACTTCGGTGGTTATGGCCATCCAGGTCCAAGAATGCACGGCACACCACAACCTTTCTTCGGTGAATCAGACTATGGTTTTTCTCCTTACCACCATCCACCACCTCCTCCTCCACATCACCCATTTGGTCCAAGAGATTTTCAAGGTCCACCACCACCTCCTCCAACTCCAGGTCCACATCCATTTCATGGTCCACATAGAAAGCATGGCTTCCCACCACCACCTCCTCCAGGTCCATTTTACTCAAGACATGGATCACCTCAACACTATCCACCACCACTTCCTCCTCCAGGTCCATTTTACTCAAGACATGGATCACCTCAACACTATCCACCACCACTTCCTCCTCCAGGTCCATTTTACTCAAGACATGGATCACCTCAACACTATCCACCACCACTTCCTCCTCCAGGTCCATTTTACTCAAGACATGGATCACCTCAACACTATCCACCACCACCTCCTCCTCCAGGTCCAGGCATGTTTGATTTTTTCTCAGGAGAAGGTCATTTCCCTCCTCCACCTCCAAGAGGCTCATCACACTATTATCCTCCACCACCATCATATCCAAGAGGACATGGCCATCACTTCCACGGCCCTGCACCACCATCATTTGGAGGATTTGAAAGATTTGGTCCAAGAGAGTCAGGCTCAAAGCCAAGAAAGGGAGGTCGTCATCATCATGGTCCAGCTCCTCCAGAACCATTTGGAGGTTTTGAAAAGTTTGGTCCAAAAGAGTCAGGCTTAAAGCCAAGAAAAGGTGGCCACCATCACCATCATCACTCTCGTCATGCTGCATCTTATCCACCACCACATCACCATCATTTTGGACCTCAACCTCAACCAGCAACCACAACCACAACCACTTCTGAAGATGATGCCAATTACTATGTGAAATTTGAAAAGTCCAAGGCTCCAGAAATGCCACTTCGTGCAGTCAACGTTGGGAACATTCGTAAGAGAAAGAGATCTGAAGGTCCATTTGATACTTATGAGTTCATGTTGGAAGGTGGTTCATTGTATGCTAGATCACTCATGGATCATTACTTCGAAACTTTCAAGTTGGAGAATGATGCTGATGACAAGTTTGAACTTCAAGAAAATGAGGATGGTACTGTTTTAACTGTTGTCATTAAGAAGGTTGATGCTGATTCTCGTTCTGAATCTGAAGACGAAAGCGACTCCAGTTATTCCAGTTCTTCCGGTTCTGATACGGAGTCTGAAACTGATGATGAAGATTATTCTGACTCTGAAATGGATGTTGATGAAGAAAAAGAAGCCCCAGTTACTACCAAAAAGGTTGCCAGTAAGAGCAAGAAGAACGAATCAAAAGATGCTAGAAAGGTGAAATCAAATGAAGTTCAAAAGAAAAGAAACAATGAGTTGAAGAAACAATACGCTTTACAACATGAGCTTTCTGAAAAGTTGAAACAGGTCAATGGAATGATTTCCAGTCTGGAAGGCACCTCTATCTCCAAGAACTCTCAATCTACCAAAGATGATACTCACTCCGATGTTGAATCCATTCTCTCCAATGACTCAAAAGCAACAGCTGCTACACAGGAAAAGAATGCTGAAAAGTTTGAGTTGGTGAATTAATAAACACTTTTGCTTGAATCCAATTGTGTGATCTTTAATAATTTTTCTCAAAACAATTCTATTTCCTTGCTTGTCATTCATTATTCTAAATCCATTATTATAGTTTACAGTTGTCTATTTTTTTCTTTGCTTGTTTTTGTCTATCTTTTTATTTTGTTTTCCGATATTTTCCAGTGTGTCACAGTTTATCATATCCAATTGTCTATATTTTTAATCGTTTAAATTTCGTTCATGGTTGTCTCTTTCAATTCTTCGTTTTCCCATTTATAATTCATCAGTTATTTTTTCTAATTTTTTTGTACTGTTACATATAATTCTTGATTTGTTTTCAAAGCTAAAGTTTACTAGTAATAACTGAAAAACCGTAAAACTATTTCACGTCAAAGTCAAAATTAAAATGGACGTGCATAATATAGACGTAACCAAGTTTGATCATCCAACTCTTGGCCCTCCAGCTAAATTTACCTGAAGATCCTTTATAAAACAGTGTGACGACTCTTCAGTCGTGGCCCATACGTGGGCCGGATAACACAGGCCGAGAAAACAGGAAATTTGTGAAAGTTTTGTAGGGGATGGCGTCGTTGTAACCTGTGAGCGGGGCTGTCCTCTAACGGTGAGCGGGGGCTGGTGACTCCGTAGAGATCCGGCCGTGCACTGGAGGGCAGCGGTGGGGTAAGGCTGTATCATTCGCTAGTTTCATGGGATGATTACTAAATTTCAAATTTAACTCATGGAGCTGGAGCTGGAGCTGGAGTAGGAGCAGCTGGAGCCGTCCTCATCTGGGCTCTGGTTAATTGGTTTCATCAGGGTGGAATCGTGGATGCCACTGGATGGTCATGTTCGTATCGAAGAAATCTGCCTATACCTTGCCGCCTTTGACCTTTCAACCATGTGCTGTTGATTCCAAGAAACTACCCCTTTTATTTTCCTGATTGACTCATAGACAGTCTTCTTGCTATCAACTGTTTTTTCCAACTTGAATTCCAGCTGCATAAACATTTTCAATAAGTCATCTTATCACAATTATGCTACGGTTGAAACAAAAACTCAAAGAGAAAAAACCCAAGAAATCATCCAAAATCATTGAACTACTAGAAGGATACCCATTAGAAGTAACACTGATCATTTTGAAAGAGGCATACTATGCAAGTTTCCTAAGTTTTTCGAAGCCTATGATTGAAACAAGTGATCGAACTCGTCTCTTGATATCGCAGGCCGAATCAGGCGATGTACTATCGATGCTTGCATTAGACGTGTTAAAATCGGCCCTCAGACAGTCGAAGATGTACAGTCATCATACATTACCTTCAGTTTTCATCTTTAGACATGATTTCGAACTATTTGGATTCCGCCCAACGAGGGAAGACTCCAAGAACAAATTCCTGAAATCAATCATCAATGAAATGACAATGGACCTGAAACATGTTCCACAACCTCAATCAGCGAGTCAACTATATTATCGTTCCTCTGAAAGTTTTGATCTGATGTTCTCCCATTGCAAAAACATCATCGTTCGTGATATGCTCTGGTTGCCTATCATCTTTCGTCACAGTCCAAATACCTTTGACAAGGTGAAGAGTCTAACCATTCATCATCAACGATTCCTATATTCAGATGATTGGTACCGCCTTTTGAAATTTTCTTGGCTGGAACACTTCGTACTTCTAAGCTTGATGTGTCCAACTGTTTCAATAGCTGAGATCTTACCTCTGATTCAACAGTTCAGACCAAAATCCACTTTCAGATTGGTGTTGGAGCCATCTGATCATGTGGCTATCCCATTACTTTCAAGAACCATGATACCAGTTCAGCAATGCCTCGTGGAAATTGTCCAACTGTTCCCATCATTGAATATTAAGCTGGAGTTGGGTGAGGTTTTGCCTCCATATAGTCCACATCATCCTTATTTCAGATTGGATGAAATGGTTTCGTTATTTACATTTACTCCATGGTTGACCTCTTTGCATTTCCCAATTATCCGGTCAGATATCCCACAACTTAACAAGTTCCTCTCCAATTTCCCCAAATTATATAAACTCATCCTGAAATATGATTCCACTATTACTACAGATGATAAATCAGAATTGGAACTGTTCATCAACCACAAGAGATTAGAATATTTTGAGCTTTCATCAACAAAGTTTAATGATAGCAAATGCATCATTTTGAATCTTACAGACTGTTTATTCTTGAGGTATGTTAAATTGGTCGGTTTCTACCCAACTGATAAATCCATGTCCGGAATGCCGCCGTCTGTCTCTAGATTGGCTTTCCAGCAATGTCCACTCGTGGGATCGTTTACAGTTCCTTCTAGTGTTATAATGTTGGAGATTCTAAACGACGGAAATTGTCAACTTGCACCTTATACAAAGATCAAAAACTTTGAAAGATTACAACAGCTGAAATACTTTGCTACTACAGAAGATACATCTGAGAAGTTTTTCATTAATCGTTACAAGAAAAAACTAAGATATATCAACTATTATCGTGACGGATCATACAATTGATCACGTTTCCTACATCGTTTCTTCTTTTTACTAATAATTTACAATTCTGCTGAATTGGACAATCCCGATCGCTGTTTTTTTCTATATATTCACTTACATCATTAATTGCTTTCAAATGTGTAATATAATATAATCCAAATGATTCCATCATTATAGAAACGAACTTATATATAAAAAAGGCGGAAAGAAGTAAAAGAGCTAAAAGAGAAGCAAACTAACAAATAAACAAACGAAAAAACCGAAGAAATGAATAATATATATGCGTCTAATATGTACACTTATGAACAAGAACCATTCTATGCTATGTATATGCAAAATTCCAAGAAAAAATTGGCTGCTTGAATGACCTGTTTAAGCTGCCAGTGTCTCTTGAATATCTAATGACAACTTCTGTCTACTGATCTCAAACACCAACAGGCCAATAGATGTAGCTGGGATACTCGTCAATGTTGTTCTTATGAAACCTTTGTAAAAAAATCCTAACCATGATAACCCAGATTTCGAATATCTGCTCACTATGATCTCCCATGTTTCGATGTAGGAGTTATAATACAACTTGAAGAACTTTTTTCTCTCGATTTGATTCATCTCATTGTAAATATCCAACGCTTCCAATCTGCTCATGTGAATCTTTTGGATCTTATTGATTGGATGCTGAATTGCAAGCAAGACAGAAGCAGCACTTGCACCGGCCACAAGAATAAATGACAACTGCAATGCCTTTTCCGAATTGGGATAACTTTTCAATTGGGGATCTTTCTCACGGTGAATAATTCTAGCTTTCCAGTAATCATACCAATGGATAAGATCTCGTGTCTTATGATATCCTTGATTCTTCACAAACTCAAAAACTGAAAAGTAAAAGGCAAAACCTAAACTCTCTTTGGCAAAATTCAAACTAAATCCTGCAAACACACCAACTAAACCAATTTGACTCAACTTATGAACAGAATATTCCCAAAGGTTGTTATGTTTCCCACTCACCAATTCGGAGTAAGTGGATCTAGCGTATAATGCATCAATGGGAGAAGCTGCAATACTCGAAGCAGCACCAGCAAGAAACCCGGCTCTGAATGTATCAATAGGATGAGGATCTTCCAACGTCTTTTGACTTTTTCCATTGAAATACTGTAATGATGTTAGATAAGTTGAGTATAAGATGACACCAACGGCCGAATTCGCTACAAGCGGAGGTAACACTTGTCTGGGTATAAATGACCAACCTTCTCTTTTGATAGAATGATATAGCACGGCTAAACTTGAATGTGTCTTGAAACTGTATGGTTTTGCTGCTAGTTCTCCATGCATTAGTACCCTTGCCATTGTAAGGTAATCGAATCTAGATGGTCTGAATAACTTCGCCGGGTTTCTCAGATACAGAGAGGTAAACTGCATTATGAGGGCTCGGATACCAGCTGATGAGGCCGATACCACTTGTGTATTTCTCTTTGATAGTTGATTGGCACTATTGACAGCTGTGATGGTACCATTGGGTGTCAGATCTAAAGGTTTGTCAGAGTTGTCTAACGTGAGAGCACCATTGCCGATTTCGGCTTCACTGGAGGACAGTGGTCGGAGTCGACTTTCGTGACTGAAAAAATGTGCCATATCCATGTTGGAATATGTTTTGTCTTGGTCTTTCATAAACAAACAACACTTGATAGTTGTGCTTTGATTAAGTTGGAAAGGGCAGATTTTTTTGAGTTGTGTGTTCTTGTTGGAATTTCAGGTATCTTGTTCTTATCGAAGAGGTAGTTCATCAAAAATCGATAGATAAGGTGATGAAAGATGTGATGTCGCTTATGAGTGCTGAACCAATATCCAGACTCGAAGAGAAGATGCCTGTTGCCGATAAAGAGGAACGAAGCAGTGGAAGGTGCACTGATTGTGGTTTGCAAGGGGTGTCCAATGAGTCTTTTGATCAATGGAATCTTCTATGTGCAATCTCGCCTTTACGCCATCTCACTGAGACGAATTTTTGTCAGTTTGACGCATTTTTTCGCTTAATTTTATTTTGAACACAGCCCACTCCTCTGGTCCGATGTCTACCTTCAATATATTCGTGTATACGGGACACATTTTCAACAACTAACAAAAAACATGGATAAGCCAATAAATTACAGTAAAACACAAATACACGAAAGAAAAATAAAAGCAGATAGTCAAATTGTACAAAGATTTATATTGGGATTGGGTGTAGATTTAATCCACCTCATTGGCTTCAGTGGGTGTATCAACCTGTTTGATGGTCTCTTTAAGTGATGGTTCTATCTTCATACCACCAAGTGACTTCAAATCCAACTTCCCCTTTTCCACCAACAGCACATTCTTTATAATCTCTAAAATTTCTTCTTGTAAGGAGCTAGACTTGTTCTTACTCTTTGCTAGTAAAGTGGAAGCCAAAGTTAACAATTTAGAAAATGGACCATTCAAGTTTTCAAACTCATATTTCAATATCACCTTTGAAGTCACATCTAAAACGTCCCTTTGTGTTTTGATCATTCCCTTCTGATCAGTTCCTTCAACTTTTGGTTTCATCAACTCAACAAGCAATCTGATACAACCAGCTTCCAAAACTAAGTCTGGCGACAACTCATGCACAGGCAAATCCTCGGCTAATAACAAATTCTTCAAAGACTTCAAAGCATGAGCTCTGATTTCTCTACATGGGTTATAACATTGATGTGAAATAGCTTCAATCAATGGGTACCAAGAAGAAGTCGGTGGATTTCCTTCTCTATCAGTTTCAGGAACAGACTCTTTAAACTCTTTAGATTCAATGATACTTGACAAACTGGTAGTCAATGTGAGAGATTTAGTAGCAGTAATAACCAACTCTTGGAATGGATTCTTGTTCTTCTCAACCTTCAAACCACTTAAGGTAAGCTTGTCATATTCTTGTTCCCATTGAGCACCATAAGCACCAACAGCAGATATTTCATCCAATAATCCCAAAATATCCATGTAGTTTTGATGGGTCACCAATGTTGGATATGTAGAGAATAAGTTAGAGATAAATTGGTAAACGGTATCAGTGTTCTTTGGAGTAGATGCAAGCGTTCTCATCAAAGACCAGTATTTTTGATTACTAGCAAGAGCCAATTGACACCACGTTCCTTTAGTCAACACCAGCATTTGTAAAGGCTGCAAAATGGTGGAACCGAATCTGACCAGCGACTCTCTATTCTTTTGAGCTAAGGTGAACAAAGAATCAATAGTTTTAGCCAAATAAGTAGCATTCACCTCACCGCTACTGTGTAACAAAAGTAGTTTATAAGCATTCACTCTCACCAATTGTTGCACCTTAAAGTCTTCAGGAGGAGAGAACACTTCATCAATCTTTTCAATCACCTCAACGAGTAGTTTTTGATCACCGGAAAGCAGCAAGTAGCAAACACAGACTTCAAGTAATAACATGACTTCATTGATGAAGAATCTTTCATTATCAACAGTCTTCTTTGGGATAGCTTTCAACAAAAGGGAAATCATCTCATTCAGATTCTCAGGTGAAGACTTACTAACAGTATTGAACAGTGAATCAATTCCACTTGATTTGATACAATCAATTGTAGACAGAGTACATTCAATCTCTTCTTCAGTTGGTTCAGGGGTATCATCAGATAGACCCTTCAAATAGGAAGAGAAAGTAGAAAATAAACCACTATCTTTCAAAGCTTTGCTTCTACTGTATTGATATTCTGGCTTAGGCTTAGTCAACTTCTCCAAACCAAGCTTCTTTTGAAATTCTGGGAAAAAGTCAGGCTCTATGAGACCATTCTCGAAAAGAGATAAGAAAATCTTGACCACATTTTCCCATTTAGAGGTAACTCTATAATTGGATTTTTTGATAACTCTAAACAAGACAACTGTGCTTAATTGTGCTCTGAAATCTCTACCAAACAAAACAGCCAAGTCACTGACTGTGATGATTTCATTTTCCTTTTCGAGTTTGAGTTCAGTGATTGGAATATATTCTCTTGATTCTAAAGCATACTCAGACTTCTTGATACCAGTTAACGTTGTCATATGAGAAACAACTTCAATAATGAGATCAACAATTTCAGTCATACCAAAGTAAGAAGCGATAGTTGCAGTCTTCTCAACAGTGGACATCATTCTTGTGACAATACTATCGTGTGTGGCATCATCAAACATGGTGATCAAGTTAGCAATGATATCTCTGGCCGTTTTCTCAAATATAGCTTTATCAAACTGTAACAATTCTTCAACTGATTCACCATTATCTGAAATCAAAGAAATAGCAGAAAACTCTGAAAGAAGCTTACTCTCTTGTTCGGCAACCAAATTATGCCAAGTAGACTCAAACCATTTTGCAGTTCCTTTATGCTCTTCAGGCATAATGATTTCTTTCTCTTTGATACTATTGTAAATCTTTTCGGTATACCAAGGAGGGAAACTCTTACCACCATTATAGCATCCACGAAGATTCTTCTGGTAATCTTCCATTTGCATAGGCTTTTTGATATTTGGATTATGCAAATCAGTGTTCAACATAATAATGGAGAAAGATAAAATTTGCAAAGAATCTTTGTCCGGAGTAACCTTTTCTTCATCCTCTTCTTCGCCATCAGCCAGATCAACTTCCTCGGAGACTTCTTGGCATTCAACATATCTTTCACTGAAAGCATCAACCAATCTATCAATCTGTTGTGCTTCACCAGGCAATCTGAAATTGTTCAACATCATTCTTAAAGCTTCATCTGGTCTCAAATTCTTGAAATCAAGAAGTTTCAAAAATTCTTTCAATAAGGTTTTCTTGTTTGGATCAACTGGCGTATTCTGTTTCTTCTTTCCTTTCTGTTTCTTGGCATCATGATCAGGCTTAGCTAACAACTCACCCAATTTCTTCTTATCAATTCTTCCAGATTTTTCAAACAGGAACCTGGCATATTCTTCAAGATCATTTTTATCTTTGATGAAACCTTTTTCATAAAGCAATTCCAAACCTTTGGCTGGCTTTTTGTTCCACTGCTTAACACATTCGATAAAGTCGGACTTCTTCTTATGTTGTAAAATCAAAGGATGTGGCTCAACTGTATTTATTTGAACATCGTTCTTTGCAGCAGCTTTAATTCTATCATGCATACCATCAACCAATGCAAGTAATCCTTCCATGCAGATAGGTGGAACATTCTGTGTTGTATAAACACTAGCATCAGATGAAGATAAACGACAAATCAATTTGATTAATGAGACAGTCAAATCTGTTCTGTCAAAATCACAATCATAACACTTGAACAAATTGATGAAAAAATATGGGGAACGCACCCATAGTGCACTCAGAGCTTCAATGACAACTTCCTTCACACTTGGCATTTTACCTGTGTGAAATTCTTTAGACAATTCTTCAATATCTTTCTCAGTCAAAATCTCTGTTTCATACTTTCCTCTTTTAGACATTCCGAAAATGTGTTGATCTGTTTTCTCCAAATCTTTCTCTAATTCATCCCATTTAGAAATGACGATTTGCATCAATGTGTTAAATATTAACTCTAATTGAATCTTTAACTGATGAGGCATGTTGATAGACAAATGTAGGAAAAGCTTCAGGATTAAGTTTAGCAAATATGGTGAATCGGTGTGTTGAAGCATATAAACAAGATGATGACAAACATTATCAGAAATCAATTGGAACAAAGCAGGATGATCAGGTAAAACACCACCAGAGACTTCAACGATGGTATTCAAAATGTTCAATGACAAGGCTCTCAAGCTTTCGGAGTATCTGAATGCGTTCTTTGTGGAGAGAACTTCAACTGTGTGAATCAAATATTCTTTCATACTTGGGAGACCAAATGGGGTATCGTCATCAAATCTGGAGGCGATACTGACATGTCCATTTTCATCAACTGTGATATCACTATTAGATTCGGACTTTGGCTTACTTTCAGGTGGTTCCTCAACAACAGTAGGAACTTCACTAGCAGCCTCAGTTTCTTTCTCTTCGATAGTGGCATTAACTGGAGTCTCAGCGGGCGTATTCTCGGGGGTTTCAGGTGTCTCCGGAATTTCAGCTGGTTCAGTTCCACCTATCGTATCTTCGTTAATGACTCCATTTTCTCCTCCAGTAGTCAGCTCAACTGATGTACCCTTGACATTATGGTCATCGTGAGTGGATTCAATATCTTTCAATTTGGAAAACATCTTTTGAGTAATATTAATTAGAGTTGTCTCTGCAGTGCTTCTTAAAATATCTCTTCTCCTGGTGTTGGCAGCCAAGGAAAAACAAGTTGAAACGGACTCATACATGGAATCATCCGTAAGTAGATCGCCCAAGTCCGATAAAACAATTAGTTCAATCAACTGGATAATTTTGATCAGTAGGATGTCGTCTTGTGTTTGATCAGAACCTTCAAATTTGCAGTGTGATAGAGCTGATATAGTTTGGCCTAAACCTTGGTGAATATTCTTGTTGTTTGTATTTATGATACGGTATTTGATGAGTTTGGTCAAAGAATTAACAACAATTCCTGTGATAAATCCAGATGTGTTGGATGATCTGATAACAATCAAAAATGGCTGAAGTAATGTCAAAACATCAATCTCTTGTAAGTTTCCTGTACCAGTCAAAATGGATCTAAGCTCAACGAAGCCGCTCAGCAAATGATCATCCTCTCTTGTTTTTGGTGTAGCCTTCAAAAAACTTGGAATTCTAGGTGCTGCATCGTCATCGATAAAAGGAGAGCCATCTTTGATAAATTGACCAGAAATGAATGAAGCCAAAGGACCATTGACAGCCTTATTCGCCTTTCTCATGGAGGATGCAATCAGGGTACACTCTTCAACAACAAATGAAACCAGATCAATCTGTCCGTTTTGAGGTAACTTTGAAATGCTTGCTGTTGACATGATTAATCAGTAAGCAAAGATCGATGTGTGTGAAAATTGAATCTAAAATACAGTGAAAGCAAATATGTGATGTAAAACAATGAAATCAATGTCTGCTGGAAACACAAAAATGGGAAACGAAAAATAATAAGCCTGTGGTAATAGAAAACAGGTTATCAAAGCAGAAAATAAAGACCGTTGATGGATCGATCTATGGTCAATGGTCAACACTGTTCCAAATAATTTGGTTGATGTGAAAACTGTTTCTGAAGGAATAAGTTTAGAGAATAAACTGTTGTTTGTAGAAGTAGTGTGATTGAAAATGTCTGTTTGAGTTTGGTCTGGTCGTCCAATTTATTTCGGACACACAAACAGGAACACGTATGGACAAAGCTGTCAACTGCGTTATGAGCACTTTCCGCTTGCGCCCCACCACAGAGGCCACACATGGCGCACCACTGAAAAGTTGAAATCTTAAGAGCTCTTATTTTTCAGGACTCATGAGACTGATCTTTTCTCTTGAGTGTATACACACTACCCCTATATGTATTGCATTAATTTCATTTGTGACTATTACCAAGCTGAATGTTCATATCGAATTAAAAATATTTACATGGGCTATAAATCTAGAAAAAACGACCACGGTGACTTCTGAATGCACGCCAAGCAAGTCTCCACTCCTTGAACTGCAAATTTGGATTCAACACATCAAAATCATATTTTTCCAATCTTTCCAAGTATAATATGGTAGGGATACCATTCATGAATGGTAAAAACATGCAATCCGGAACACCATGATTCAAAGTCTTCAAATGACTTATCAGCTTTGTGTCATTGGAGTTCTTAACGACATCGTTTATCTGTTGCTTCAAAGACTCAAACTTGCTTCTTGCAGTAAGAATATGATCATTGGCAGTTGTACAAGTTTCAAAAATAGCATTTTTTAAAGCATCTTTAACTTCTGGGGTATCTGTTTGTCCATTCTTTATCAATCTTAAAACATCTTCTTGTGGAATTTTGTTCTTGATAAGAATATCCAACGGTAACATTAATTGACCCTTTGTATCAACGAAATATTTCAATGCAATGACAAATGAGCAAACGGCAGTGGCTTGACCTAAATGAGCACTAATATCACTGAGATTGTTTCTTATATCATTACTCTCTAGTAATTCTAATAATCTGATAGAGAAATCTGAGAACTCTTTCAAAGAGGGTGACAACAACGCAGATTGGATAGCATAATTAACCTGGGAGTTTGTACCTTCACCAAAAGAGCAAATGTTTTCAGCAGTGTCAAAACCTTTCTTGCTTTCATTTTTCAAAAAATATTGATGACTTTTGACCATTTGTCTCAAGGTTTCAAGATTGATATTTACACCGTTTCTTATGGAGTCGGAGAGTAAAGTTGTAGCCGGTTCACCGGTTAACACTTTAGGCGAATTAGGATCTTGTTCTAACATTTCACATTTATCAATTTGCTCTTCCCAAAAGGCAAATTTCATATCATTGAATCTTTCACTCTTTGAACTTGCACCAGGTTGGAAACCAAGTGATATTTTTGATAGTTCAATATTGAAAGCCTTTATCCCCAAATAAGCATCTTGTAAAAACCCAGGGTAAAATTTGGATAACAAAAAGGATGAACCATCAAATTTCTTAATCACCGAGACACAATCTTGTTTTGCCTTTTCTATTTTAGTTTCGTACACCTGTTGAAACGTATACTTTTGTGGTTTTTGAATCTCTCTCAGTGTTGCAGAATTTCGGAGAAACAATTGTCTTGTGCTGTGTATTGACCTTTGAAATCGTAATGAGGTTCTTAATTGTATCATCAGAAGTTCATTGAATATAAATTAGTGGCAAAGAGGAATGGGTATAACAAAACCTTGATCACATTTACCTGAAAGCTGATTTGATGTTTGGTTTGGATGAGTTCAAAAACGCCGAATCGATACAAAGCGGGGATGATGTGTGCACGTGATATTTGATCCTCTGACAGGTCAAATCACGTGCAAACAGTCAAAAGATGTTCTGGAAAGTTTTTCAATTTTTCGGTGATAGAAAACGTTTCAACTGTCCCTTTCTTTCTTTTACATCTAATCACACAATCACTGAATTGATTATCAACTAAACGACTAAGAGAAATGACCTCGAACTATACTTACTTAGATGTTTCCATTGGAGGAGAAAGTGTTGGGAGAATTGTGATTGAATTATTTACTGCAGCAGCTCCAAAGACCACAAAAAATTTCCACCAACTTTGTCAATCAAATGCTTACAAAGATACATACTTTCATAGAGTGATCAAGAACTTCATGATTCAGGGTGGTGATTTGGCCAATGGCAAGACAGTTAAATCATCTGAATACCCTCCAGCAAACATCGGAAAGGGTGGATATTCCATTTACAAGACAGAAGATGAACCAAGTGGTAAATTTGAAGATGAGAACTCAGGCTATCCTATAACCACTCCATTTTTGGTTTGTATGGCAAACTCAGGACAAAACACCAACACATCACAGTTTTTCATTAGTACCTATGCTTCACCACATTTAACAGGATTACACACGGTATTTGGTAAAGTGGTGCATGGTAAGAGTATTGTCAGACACATTGAGAAAGTCGAAGTCATAAGCAATAAGAACAATGAGACCAATGCTTGGATCCCAGTTGAAAAACAAGCTGTTGTGATCAGTGAGTCTGGAATTTGGAAGGAGGGTGGTGATCTACCAAATAACATTGCTTGTACTGATCCAATTGGAGGTGATAAGTATGAAGAGTATCCTGATGACAATGAAGGATTAGATTTAGAAAAAGGTGATGTCACATTGAAGATCACTTCAACAATCAAAGAATCAGCCACTTTGTTGTTCAAACAGAAAAGAACTAGAGATGCTTTTCTCAAGTACAGAAAAGCCCTTAGATATTGTACCGAGTTGATTCCTGATCAAGACTCTGACAAGACTAATTACAAAAAGTTTTTAGATTTGAAAAAGACATTGTATTTGAATTTGTCCTTGACGGCCTTGCAATTACACAAATACCAAACTTGTATTGATTATTGTGGTTTTCTATTGGAGATGGATGATGCTAAGTTGACAAACACACAGACTGCCAAGGTGTTCTACCGCTTAGGAAAAGCGTACGTTGAACTCAAGAAGTATGATACTGCTCTCGCCATTTTGGAGAAGGCCTCTCTTTTCAGTCCAACGGACAAGACCATAGCCACAGAGCACCAAAGAGTGAAACAAATAGTCGAAGACGCCAAAATGACCGAAAAGATGAAGTACGCCAAATTCTTCGGCTGAGCGGCCAGCGAACGGCGCAAAATTTGAGAATTGAAATTTACGTGACATTTTTGAAAATTGAACTTTGACTTGTTTTTAATTCCAACATGAATTTTGTAATGATAGTATTATGTACGGTTCTTTTAAAACTGGACAAACACCAACCACACACACCTCCGTCTAGAAAAAATATGAGACCATAAATCGTACAGCATCCACCATGACTTCTCCTCTCAGCACAACAATAACAACATTTTCAAGTGCAACTCCTCCAACATCAAAATCACGCACCTCAGAACACGATATTGAAAGTGCCCCTTTACCATCATTTTCACAACTTACCCTTGATGAAAGAGTCGCCAGTGAACCAGACCCGCTTTCTGGTCCAATTCCACAAAGGTCTTCGCTTGAGAGAGTCAAAAGCAATGGCAGCAGCTGGAATCCAATACGTTCCAACATACAGTCACAAGACGAAAGACCAAGAAGACGTTCCAGTATTTTGCGTCGTATGTCAGTTGGTAGTATCCAGTCATCCGATAATTCTGGTACACAACTAAAGATTGATTTGGCATCTGTTGAGTATGAGCATGCGATGATTGAGGAAAACGGAGAAGAGGAAGAAGAAAACGGTCAGACAACAGGGGAGTTGAAGTTTAATGATATCGAAGAAGAGGAATGGTATGCTAAAAATCGCCCACCAAGGATTTCAGATTTCAAGCCAATCAAAGTGTTAGGTCAAGGAGCTTATGGGAAAGTGGTGTTGGTTCAGAACAAAAATACCGGTTTATTATTTGCTCAGAAAGAATTGAAAAAGGCTTCCATTATTGTTGATGGGAAAACTGCAGAGAGAACCAAATCCGAGAGGAATATTTTGGCATCCGTTACCGAACATCAAAATATTGTGAAGTTATTTTATGCATTACATGATTCCAGAAAATTATATTTGATTCTTGAATATATTCCAGGTGGTGAACTTTTCCAGTATCTGGCCAAAGAGAAGTTTCTTAGTGAAAGAAGTGCTAGTTTTTATGTTGCCCAAATGGCACTAGCTCTAAAACATCTTCACGGGTTGGGTATTGTTTATAGAGATCTCAAACCTGAGAACTGTTTACTCGATAAAGATGGCTACTTGGTGCTGACTGATTTTGGACTGGCTAAACAATCAACTACACAAGACTCAGAAAACTGGTGCAATTCCATCATTGGCACCCCTGAATATTGCTCACCTGAAGTTCTTCGTGGTGAAGACTATGGAACAAAGACCGACTGGTGGTCTTTGGGTTGTGTTATGTATGACATATTGACTGGTGCACCCCCATTCACCGGCAATAACCACAAAGATATCATTGACAAAATTTTGAAAAGGAAGCCAAAGTATCCAAATTATATCACCAGTGATGCCAAAGGGTTGTTGAATAAACTAATCAACAAAAATGTTAACAAGAGATTTGATGTCGATAACCAATGGCAAAAGTTTACAAAGACGACTTTCTTTCGCTATTTCAAATTCACCGATTTAATCAACAGAAGAGTTGAACCACCTATCAAGCCAACAATCACAGACTTGCAAAAGGCTGAAAACTTTGACGAAAGATTCACAAACATGAAATTGAGTACCTTGGGAGCTACTGAAAATGGTATCCCTATCTCAAGTGCATCAACGGCCAATGCTGAAGACATATTTTCTGGCTTTTCGTACACTGCGAGTACAAGCTTTCTGGATACTTATTTATCAAGTGAGTCCACACTCAATCTTTGAAAAGCATCTGTATTATTACTATTTAACTACACATTTGTTTGCATCTCTTATTTTTCTTTACTTCATTTATGGGTATTATTTGTTCTTTTTTTTCCTTTCTTCTCATTTGTTTTAATTTATTCGGTTTCAAAAATCCATCCATATAGCTTATCCCTAGCTATTTAAAATTGTAACTCAATCCTAGCAAAAATTATAATTCGAAAACTCTACAACCCAAACCTGACTTCTTTAAAGCTTTCTCGGTTAACTCCCAAGGAACAGCAAAAATGCCAGCATTAATCTTCGGCATATTGATCAAAAAGTCCTTATCCTTGTTTCTTTGTAAAACTGCTTGAGTCCTTCTATTCTCTATCAACTCAGAGTTTTCCAACTGTTTTTTCAAATCCAACATGGCAAGTTCAGTATAATGGGCAATTTCCTCAGGTGAATCATCACCGACATCACTTGTGAAAAGGCAAGCAATCAAAATATCTTCACCGATACCATGAATAAAGCCCATGTCATTGCTATTAACCGGGACAAGTAAAGCAGTACCTAGTAATTTTGATGGAAGAACACTGTATTGATTGCAATGAGCATTGTATTGACTGAAAGCAGATTGGAATCTTTGTTTGAAAACATAAGCAATACCACCTCCCCAAGCACCACGGCAATTGCAGGCATGTGCTAAGATGATTGGTCTCTTGGCTGCTTCTTTGGCATTTATGGTGATTTGGAATAAGTCTCCTTTGAAGTATGATATCAAAGACATTGGGTTGTTGTGGTTGCTGAATGTTTTGTCAAGGGGAACCGAACGTTCAGCGGATTTGGTTATCACAACCACCAAAATTCAGAAGAAAAAGAGCGGTAGGTACAAATTCATCATGGAAGAGAACAAAAGATTCGACATGCATGACCATTGACTGATAAAGATTAAAGATCCCTAACCAAAACAATATCATGGATCCAGAATTACAATTAGACCTTCAAGAACTTACGAAAATCCTCAACAAGTCAAACACATCAACGAGGAATCGACTTCTCTCGATACTGAAAGACAGTAACTATGTTCAAAGGCTTCTATCAACAGGAACCATCCCATCAACCATCCCAGTGATACCAAATGAAAGATGCGGTCAATGGTACTTAATACCATCCACATACGAAACAACCTGTTATTTCAAATCCACGGATGGTCATATTAACAATTGGGATATCAGTACTCGTCGTTTGAACTTACATTTGATCCCCGTCATTGCATCTCATGGAGGAATAGCCATTGTTGATTCTACGAGGAGAGGCAAAAGAATGCCTGACGCATTAAGCAAAACCGCTCCGATCTGGTGTGCAGTTTTGAATAATATCATGGATGATGGACAACTGACTACTACAAATGAAGGTTCAGCAGATGAGACCAAGGTAAACGATGATGACCCAGCAAAGTGGTTATTTACACCACCTGGAACAGTGTCACCATCAGAACATCAACGAATCAGCAAAAAACTACCACAACTGATCAAGAAAATGAAAGATGTGAATGCCGTCACTTCTCAATGGTTAAATGATCAATTACAAGGAAAGAGACTTCGACCAGTTTGGATGTATCCTGGAATCGGGTCTTCGTCAGCGATAAACTTTGGAGAAGACATTCTACCTGTGTATTTAGTGACTGCAAGTGAAATGTGTCAAGATGGAGCCAACAAGTCAAATGGATACACCTATGTGCAAGGAGCAGCAGATGATCATGAATTGTGGTCAAATGGACTTGAACCAGGATTGTTTTGGAAAAACGTTGATTTTTTCAAAGATAAGACGAAAACTGAAGATGAAGTGTTGTCATTCATCGATGAAATCATTATGAATGAAAAATTGAAAAGGGCTAAGCTTACAGGTAATCATGACCTCAATTTTCAGTTTTGGACAGATGAAGTTTGGATCACTGATCAACTCGGGGTTGCTAAAGTTGAAAGAAACATCCCTGTTGATGATGATGTCTCGAAACTTCATTTGAAATACGACTTAGTTGTCGTTCTAGAAGAAACATTCACCTTAGCAAAAACAACAACAACAGCAACAGACAAGAACGATGATCACACTATGCCTTCCTCAAACAGTTTGCTTCATTATAAATTATCATCAGGATCCAAAAAGAGTTCCAAGGAACTTCGAACCCAGCTTGTACCAATGATCAAATTAATCGAGTCCCAATTATACAATTCTGATTCATCAAAGATATTGATATGTTGCAATAATTCACAGGACTTGTCAATTGGTGTGCTTCTTTGCTGTCTTAATCTATACTATGACGAAAGTTGGGTTAAGCTTCAGCAAGGTTCAAAAGTTAACGTTAGTAAGAACGTTATAAGAAGACACTTGGTGAAAGTTATCGCAAAGCATAAATGTAATCCAAGCAGAGCAACGTTGAATTCGGTGAACTCTTTTCTAATGTCATGAGTGAATCGTGATGAAGGTGGTTCTAATAGAACTGATTAAAGCATTAACAGAATTTTTTATTTATAGATGTTCTAGGTGCAAATCAAATTTTTTTGTTTCAAATAAACTGACTTCAAACAAATCAAAGAAGGTATAGTAAAAGAAAAAACAAAAGCCGTGTAGAATGGAAAGAAAATTTGTAGAAATGTAGGTTTTAGACAAAAGAAAAAAAAATAGAATAAAATAAAACAGAAATAGAATAAACAAATGCAAGTAAAAAAAGAAGAAGTATGAAAAACAAACATGGTGTGTGAAATGCAAAGAGGAAGCTATATAGTACAAGAATGATTAGTGTAAACAGAGAAGATAGATGGATGAGAGCTTAACAAAGAGGATGAATACCCCATGAAGAACAGAAAGAAGAGAAAATTCGAAATTGCTATTGAAGTAGAAATAAAACGATAAACTGGGCACGCAGCAAAGGGAACATGATTAGTACATTAAAAATAAAAAAATGGAGGAAAACTTGCGGAACAAAAATAGAAATAAAAAACTCAAATAAGAACAAAGGCAGTAGTGAACCAATTAAGAAACATCAAAAAACAAAAACAGCATTAGTGGTATTAAAAAAATAACTCTTCATCTTCTAGCTTCTTTTCCTAAATGTGGAACACAACAGTTGCTTCGTCTTTTTTTCTTCTTGGCGATTAGTTAGCGATTTCTTGCGTAGTAGTTCCCATCTCCATTAATGTAGCTGACATTATTCTCGTTGACTCTTTTCCCCTTTCTGTGTTGTTGGTTGTTATAGCCACCATTGTGATACTGGTATCCACCTTGAGAATACACATATGGTTGAGCAGGAGCGGTAAAGTATTGAGGATTTTGTTGAACTTGTGCAGTAGCATATACATATTGCTGTTGATACGGAGAACCTATCGTTGCATTCAAGGGCTGCTTTGTAGGAGTCAAAGTTATTGATTGTCCCATGACCAATTGTGGTAATGATGTGGTTGATGGATGTTGATAAAGGACTTGTTGTGGTGGATATAATTGTGGCTGTGAATTGTTATGATCATTTTGATAGAATGAACCTCTTGATGAAACTCTTGGCAAGTTAGGACGACGGTAACCATTATGGAACGATGAAACTGATGAACCTCTAGAGAAACCATTTGACATTGTGTTCGACATTCTTCTACCACGTCTTCCATTACGATGTTGACGTCTTTCCTTAGGTAAATCTTCAGAAGATGAAGCCAAAGTGGAGACTTCAGATGGAGAACCATTGATTTTAATCTTGAAACCTTTTGGTGGACCAGTCACCAGTTCAACATCGCTGTCATCCTCTTCTTCTTCAAGTTGTTCAGTTATGACAGATGAGGAAATTCCCATACCTTTAAAAGCAGGTGCCTTAGCAGGATCCGTGACTGTCTGTTCACTATCATTCTGTTGTTCTAATAATTGTTTTTGTTGTAACAACTTTTCCTTTCTCTTCTTATTCTTCTTCTTTGATTTCTTCGTCTTAGGTGGGTTAGCACATCTATCCTTACCATAAGAGATCTTGTAATTTCTGTAAGCATCACCAAATGACAGATGATTAGTTGACGATTCCTCAGAGTTGAAATAATTGACGGCCTTGATACAGGACACTATATTCAAGAAATTCACAAAAGCACATTGACCATCTTTAAAGAAATTGATTTGTTCGATTTCACCAAAGACAGAGAAATCACGTCTAAGGGTATCAGCATCTGGAACCTTCTGAGTATTAGAAACGGACTCATTAGCCTCATCATCTTCTTTGTGAGCTTCTATGGCATCAGCATCTCTATTGTCTTCATCGTTCTCAATCACACCAACATAAAGGTTTCTAGAGGCACCATTATTCACTGCCACTTGAATTTCAGGTGACAGTGGAGTAGATTGGGTACCCCAGGCGACTCTTATTCTTCTTGAATGTATAGTTATTCTTTCAGCAGTTGTTCTAGCAAAGAAATGAGCAGCATCCTTAGCTTGGATGAACGTTAAAAAGCAAACACTTTTATCAGAGATCAACTTAACAGACTCAAGTGTACCACCTCTCACTGCATTGCAAACTTCTTCAGCAGTAGTATCAGGATGAATGTTACCCAAGTACACAGTTCTATTGCCAACATTACTATCAGGCAATGAAGACAACGATAAAGTAGGTAAACTTTGCATTGAGGCAGCAGCCAAAGGCATATGTTCCATGATTCCACTGTATGGACTAGCGTACTCCATTTGACGAACAGAACCAGCAGATGAAAAATATGAAGATTCTCTGTTCAACGAGTAAGTAGAAGCCACTTCAGCAGGAGGAGAAAGAGATGTGGAAGGTGTGGAGCAAATATCGATGTATCTTGGGTTTGGTTCTTTGTAATCATTAAGGTAATCAATAGCAGAAACGTTTGTGCTATCACCAATGTTAGCACGAGAGCCATTGATTGAAAAAGAATTGTCTTGTGTAGCAGTGCTCAAACTTGATTCATTTCCATAACAGACAGTGCTTGTACCGAGACTTGTTGAACCACTTAGAGCCAACTGTTCAACGCATTTAATGGCACTTGAGATGGATGTAAACGTAGCAAACACGACGTTCTTATTTGGGACATATTTCAAGCTTTCCAAAATACCGAACTTCTCCAGCTCAGAAGTGATAACCTTTTTAGGTAAACCATTCTTGACATTGCTTATATGAATAGCTCTTGTAGCACCATCGTTTTCAATGGCAGATTGAACATCATCAGATAGTTCAGATGACTCTATTGGAAGAATTTCCATTTCTGGAGATTCTAAAGCGGTGCGCATCTGATCAAGAATTGATATGAATTGAGAATAGCACTTGTTGGCTTCGAAGATATAGACGAACGAAAGCAAAATGACTTTATGTTCATCGTCTTCATTCTCATTGCAGAAAACGCACTCTTCTATTGGGCCAAATTCTATGAAATCTAAAAATTCTTTCAATTCAATGTCAGAACGGAGATTAGTGAATTTCAAAGTTCTTGTAGCTATGTTTTCATCATTTGACTCGCTCTCTTTCACATTTACGTTGGCTTTCGTCGTTGTTGACGTGTCAACTTTCTCACTAGCATCATTTTTGTTGTTGGAAACATTTTGATGATCCACAAAAGAAATCTTTTCATTTTCATCACTTGTAGCAGTTTCATCAGTGATTGAATCATGTCTAGAAAAAATAGTCTCTTCAGAATCTCTACTTTTGCTAACTTGACTCAACTTAGTTTTCAAATTTTTCGAAAAAGAATTCTTGGATGCAGAAGGGACACGATATTGTCTTGTTTGATAATTTTGATAACTTGGGACCTTAAAACGATCATTGGTGGGTGAACAGTTGATATTCATATTGCCAACACCAGGTGATGATATAAAGGGTGAACTCACAAGAAGTTGTCTTGGAAGCATACCAGTGGCGTAAGCAACGTCAAATGGAGTAGTTGGAGAACCTGGAACTTGAGAAACTGGAACAGAAAAAACCTGGGTACCGTTAGGCATCTGTGAATAACCAGCTTGTAAATGTTGATTTGATATGGATAGAGGAGTAGGAGGATGACGACGGTTCTGTTGTGAGTAAGGTCGGTTATGACTATGGTTGTTGTTGTGATGGTGGTGGTTGTAGGATTGTTCGCTTATGACAGTTTGGGGATACATGGTGAGAACTCAAAAGAGTGGAATTGTGAGTATAGTGTATGATGTGTTGTGATGTGTTTTGGAATAATGGAGTTGCTGTTCGAACTTCGATGTGGGTTGTGAGTTGTGGTTTGCGTTTTGGTGTTGGTTTTGGATTTATGAAACTCCAAGCAAGCTTATGAGATCTATAAATAGGGCACAGTTGTGATGAAACAGGGAAAAAGAAGGTAGTTTTGACTTTGACTTAGTGTTGGAGAACGGAGGCTGTCAGAAGTCTGTAATAAGTATATGAATAAGCTATAGCTATGGTTGTTCTGAGATGGCAAACAAGATGGGTCTCGAGGAAGAATGTTGTCAAGTGAAGGGAAAAGGAATATGGGAAAAGGACGAGATCGAGCAAGGTTGTTGTTCAAGCAGACAAGCTGAGCTTATGGAAGTTGATGGATCTTTAACGAGAGAATAGTGCAAGGTTCAATTAGACGAAGATGGTATCCAACGTTCAAGTGAAAGAAACAAAAAGGATAATAGATGATATATGATATATGAATCACAAGAGACAAGAGACAAAAGACAAGTGGGAGGGCCACAGGAAACAGGAAACAGGCAACAAGTAATGGAAATGGAATTCTCAAAATTTCAGGATATAGGACGTGAGGACGTGTCAGACTCAGACTCAGACTGACAGCTCAAGCAGGCGGGAAAAAAAAGAATGAAGCAAACGCACTGGGACTGACAACTGAGCAAGGTATCTGGTGTCTTGTTTCTTTAACGGTCAAGCGATTGGATAGTGTTGGGTGTTGAGGAAGCCTTGAAGATGGTTATGATGTTTAGTTGAGTTAGATAAAGATTAAGAAAGAGCAACTTACAAGTACGTGGCCTGTTGGAGATGATCTGTTTGAACCTTCGACTAGGGACTTCATTCAACATACATGAAAATAAAAGTGCAGCTCCTCTCTCTGGCATTCTCGATCAGCGTATTCTCAGGTCTGTACGTGGAATCAGTAAATCAGCCAGATGCTAACAACTACGACAGGCCCAAGACTCAGCCGTCCATTCTTTCCAAATTCCCTGGCATTTGTGCAGGCATCATGGGCCGGTCTGATTTGATCAATCGATCCCCTGTAGAGCTGGAATCAGAATCAGAGTAGAAACACAGGTCCCGTTCTTTCTGCTGCAGCCTGGTGTTCCTGCGATCAATAATCAATATATGCTCGCCGCCGTCAATGCCCTGGTGAAATTTACATAGCGAGTTCTCGGCCGCGAGGCCACAGAACAGGCCAGGAGGTGCAGCTCCGCTTTCTCCAGGTTCTGCAACTGAATTGTCTGGATTCGATGGAAGGAATTTTTCTGGTACACGAAATCGCCCGCCTGCCGTACTGCTCTCTGTTCACGATACCACGTATATACAGTTTAGCTGCTAATTATGCGCGAAACACCAATTTGGAAGAGAAATTGCGCAAAATATTCGAATTCGTGGGTCGTGGACTTGCTAAAGTATTATGAAGTTATAGTACGTCTACTCCGATGTTGAAACAGCTCTTCATGTCATCCAGATCTGGCAATGCCAACTCTTTTGGTGGCCGGAGTCGTCGTATCATGTAGTGGCCATGCGATCACTGTTTACTTAACCCACTTTTCAGAGTAACAGGTGATGTACATAAAGTTGGGAGTGGATATGTGGATGTAGAATCGTTCATATAGAGACGATGACGAGTTGATCGAATTGGGCATCTGAATCCGAATCCTGCCACCAATTCGTATGGGATGTGGGATGGTCGATGGGATGGGATGAGCTTCTAGCTTGTTCACACAATTCTCACGAAAATTCGACACTCAGGACTCAGGAGGCCTCGTTTAATCCAAGACGAAGATCTTCACAGTACTTAAACTATTGAGCTAATGGCTTTTGACACAATAATTTTCATAACTTGATTCAATGCTTCCCCGTTTGACATATCGATTGTAATCTTTCATTTCTCTAAGATGATTGCCAATCAATTACATGTAAGAAAGAATGGTCAATGGTCAATTGCTGAAACCAGTATCTCTGGCATACCACTCATGAGCTGAGAATTTCAAACAACTCAATTAATTGAACGTGACTTGTACTTAACAATTAATATTTCGAAGTGATCCAACTATATTCGACGAGCTAGCTAGCCGGTGGTGATGCAGAGTATACCTGAATGTTGAAACCAAGTTGGCTATAGCTTCGAAGTTCGAACATACTAAAAGAACATGAGAACATCTATTCGGTTAGTGTGACGCGTACTTTCTCTGAACCTTTCACATCCAGCGAATCATATGTTATGGATCATGTGATACAATATTGCTCAACCATTCAACGTACTTCGGCCTTCACTATTGGGCAATTGGTTGGTGTGGTTGATATATGGACCATAAAAAATGATCATACAAGAAACTTTTTGGGGCAAAAAAATCCCTGTCAAATAACTCGCTCCATATAGATCAAAAATTCAAAAAATTCCCAATTAAGTTATGAGGCAAATTTGTAAGCTTTATATATGGCTTTGATTCATATTGATCTTATAAATCAAAATTTTAACGTTTAATAGCCATATACTATGTCGTAAGTTTAATTCCTGTTAAGTTTTAACATGTTCATACACACATTTACGCGTTCCACAAAGATGCACCAGTTATGTCATGTTATAGCTGGTGTTTACGTTCCAAATGTCCTGATTCTCTCAGGAATCAGCTGTGATAGTTTGACCTGATCTGAATCAATTCTCTTGCTCAAGGAATGGAGAAGTCCCATATCCATCCATCCCTTCAGAAGACTTCTCAACTGAGTTGATCAGTGTTCGTACTACTGTCAACACGTAACGCGGCCTCCCCTTCAGTTTGAACTTTCAAGATCGTCAAAGAAAAACTACTCCGACTTATTTCAATTTTTCAAAATTTCAATTTGGGCTACAGCGCCCTGTTGTATGTTGTTTAAATTGAAATAAATTGGTTGGTATGCGGCGTATACTCACATTCAAATTGAACGTTTTTTTGATTTTTTTTAATTTCATACAGAAAAAAGCAATTTTTTTCTAAAAAAAAACTTCACGGCCGAACGTACTATGCAATCCTGTAATTGTGTGTGCGTTCAAATTTCAATCGCCGGTCTGATTAAGCTTCATCAGTGACCAATTAGGCAACTGGAAGTTCTTGTTTCTGCCAACAACTGTAAAGTGCAGCATGCTTTTACAGCAAACTAAACTAATCCAAATCCAAATCCAAACCTCAGTACGTACTCCCTGATCATCAATCAAATAGTTCTGAAGAAAATTAATATATTAAACTCGACCCCATGTACCTCGTGCTCGAGGACATGTAAGAGTTTCTTGGGTAATTAATTAAGAAAGACTCGAGACATGTACAGAGAGGTAAAAATTGATATAACTCCAGGCCAAAGAAATAGCAAACCTGGCCTGCTGCGAGAACATTAGAAAAGTTTTTAAAAAATATTTTAACTTACGAATTATTAGTAGAAAAAGTAAAAATAATATATTGCCAAATTTGGATGAATAGGGTGCTATTACTAATTCCTGTTTAATCAAAGTTCAGATCAGTATGAAACCTAACAGTAAGCTAGATCAGCTGGGTTTTATACGAAAAAAAACTGAGTCCAAATTTATGTACACCAGCCAACGTCGATCATCAACGATCTGATTCCTCGGGCTATATATAAGAGTGTACAGCTTACCGGTATAACTGCATTCATATGGCTTCTAGAAAAGATGTCTCCAAGTTCTGTGGATTCTCGAAGAAAAGTTAAAGTGAGCATAGTACCTATATAGGAATCATCAATTACATATGAAAGTTCACCTTTTCATGTAAGGCTGTTGTTCCGGACTGAACTTAAATGCAAACATGCACACTAACGATATATTGCCGGTTGAAACAAAACATGGATTGAAAATTTGAAAGGGACATGATTCAAAAACTGGTATACATAGTTTCAAATTGTTCACACCACAAAATGCAACTATGCATAACTAACTCTCACCAAACTCCAACTTCAAATATGTGCCCATGTGGTCTACATTCTTACAAATTCACAAAACTAACGTTCAAAATGTTCATATGAATGTTAATCTAGTAGCAACTAACTAACAATGGGTCAGACAAGAATGCATGGCTGACAACCCCTTGACGGCACATACACATCCGGTCGATGCCATCACTTACACACGTATGTCTATAGCAAAAAAAGGGGGAATGACCGAATCAACGTTAGATTGTCCGGTGCCTCATGTGGTTTCAAATCGATTCAGTCAAATCAATCTTTAATTATATCGTTGGCTTGATTACCACGTGACCTATCAGCATCCACTCAAGATAAATAAATTGTCAAACGCGTCATCAAGTTTGCAGTTGGTGAATAGGGTTAGTTCACGCATATGTATGTGGCGGCTTGCATAAAACGTAAAATATGTTTACCTGCAAGATGATTGCCATTCAGGGGATGAGCGGGTTTCAGGGCAGGGGTACCAGAGTCAGATCTGATCAGAAAATTCAGGGTCCAGGAGAATTGTTATTCCTTGTGATAATATCCAAGGCCGTTTTTTAGCTAGATGCACTACATCAGCTCTGGCTAGTCCTGTTGGAGGCCATTTAAGTATTATGTGTTATAAACATGGGGATATATAGTTATGACTGTACCTAATATATTCGCTACGGATCTTTGAGCTTAATAACTTAGACTTCTCCTGAGGGTATATCATGCTGTCCCACAGTTACTTGTGTATTCGAAGGATATGGCTCAAAAATAACAATTAATACTGTATGTTGTATGTAACAGTAAAAGTAATTAATGAATTGATAATTAGTTGAAGTAGGAATGAATATAATATTGAACATGAAGAGGAAAGCTAGGGAATGAATGAATTAATGAATTAATGTAATCTATGAAAGAAGATAGAATGGCCCGAGAAGCGTGAGTGCCTTATAATATACCGAGGAAATGTGAAGGGGGTGTACGTGGTACTGGTAACTCGATGAATTTTGATAAGATGAGAGCCAGCTATTGCTAATACTAGAAGTATTGTTGCTATTAGAAAGTGTTTGCTTACCAAGTTACATATGAACTCTGGTTACTATGGACAGCTGCTATGGTAATCTATCACTAGGTTTGT
>JAKTRY010000303.1:0-29106 GCA_030579935.1 Ambrosiozyma cicatricosa | reverse complement strand
ATGAGTTCGGTAAAACTAAAACAAAGAGGGTTAGACCAATTTCAGGTGGATGTAATATAACTAAACCGTAAATGAAGCTGAACCATTTAAGAAGTTATTTTAACATCTTCATATATTCTCGTTCTTTTCCTCGACAATTGGCATTCTCAATATCATTTGACTACACGTAGAATCATTATACTGACTGTCCAACCATTCTCCCCAAATTCCTTTCAACAGTTTCCTGTCCTTAGAAAGATGATCTGTGAGTTGTGAATCAAACTTTTTCAGTTGCGGAAATATAGAGGCGATATCTTTGTTGTTCGAGAATATGTCACACAACATGAAGTCCTGGAGTTGGAGTGATGTACGTAGCACACTTAAAGAGCACTTTGCGAAAGTGACAACCATCAATCTTTGAATGAACAAACGTCTCTTGGCTTTCTCATCTCTTCTAATAGGATGCCTTCTAGAAAATACAAATATTTATCCACTAAAGTCAACTTTTTGATTCTGACGTCTTTGGATAAGATGAAGTTGACAAACGTTTCGGATTGGGGATAAATGAACATTTGCAAATCTAGCTCACAATCCTCCAAAACTCTTGCCAAAATAGAGTCAAGAAGATAATGATGACCTACAAAGTAAAAAAAGTCAGCTAAGTGTCTTGGAAATGTATCAGGGGGATTATAACGATGGGCTGGGGGTGATTGAAATTCAGTATATGTTGGAAAAGTGAATTGCGTTCACTCAAAGCAAACTGGAAAATGGTGCTTTGGACTTCCAGAGGTACATCCGAAACTAGGCTGATGAAAATTTCCTTCTTGTTATGAAATGCTGGTTTGTAAGCCGTATATGGTCAATTGTTTCACAACAATGATATAGATTTCACAGCTACTTCATTATCTTTTCCAAAATTAACGTTGAAGAATTCATAGACATCAAATGCTGTTCCACAAACATACGTACGTATCAGTTTTGAAAATTATACCTATATCGACGTGTATCGACGCGTCGGTAATATGAAAATTTCCGCCGATGTGCATAATGGAAATTTCGAATTAAAAAAATAGTTTGATGTGGCCGCTGTGCCGTCCTCCTTCCTTGTGAATGACCCCTTCTGTTTCCACATATGCACAGATTTATAGAATCAAACTAAATAGCCGTTTGGGGAGCTGTTACCGCATTGAAGTGAGCTGAGCCGGGTGAATAACTGTCATTGTTTGTATTTATGTGTGTGTGTGTCGGGTATGTATTATTTATGTTTTTGGCTGCTAATTTCACCAGAGCTGTTTTGCAGTAATCGAAGATCTCAACAAATGAAATGACTCGAATCTCTGGCTAAGGCGACTGTTTCCTATTTCATTAAATACCCTTTGCAAATAACTACATGACATACATATCTTTTGGTTTATCCCAATTCCCAAATGATCAGTTTTGAAATCTTATATCTTTTTACTGTTTCTCACTCTTCATTTTTTCTTCGACAACAGCCATCTACAACCAGCTTTTTCGTAAGAGACCACATATAACAACAACAATCAAAAAAACAGACATATCCGCTTGAGATGAGTTACTCTCAACAGACGGCATTCGATGTCATTAATCCCCAGTGTACTGAAACTCCAAATGGGTACATCGCCGCCAATAAAACAGCAAAACCACATCAGGCGTCAGAAGTTTCAGACACTCTGAACTCGATATTGTCTCTTCCAACACCTCTAACATCTTCACTATCCAACATGTTCTTACCTGTCTTACCTTCCCAAAGCCAAGTGATAAATTCAGAACACAACCCAGAAAACCCAGAGACAAATATCAAGTATTCTAAGTTTACGGTATCAAAATCACCGAGACACAAACACAGACACTCAACACGTCACAGAGCGGCAGTAATGGAAGAGCAAAGAAACACCATTTCTCAGCTGCTATCCAACCTTCGAAAAATCCTTCAACAAGACCATGAGAATCAGAAACGATTACAAACAGCTAACAAGTATACGCAGGATGACCTTGAAAAACTACGCCCAGAAAGAACACAGTACAGGGATCCCAACGAGCCTATAATCGCAGAGACAGCCAGGCGACTACGACAGGAGGCTGTGATGCACAGCACCAACTCCAAAAACTCAAACCCACATCATTCGAAATTATGGTCATCTGATTGCACTATTGAACCAGTGAATATATCGGCTCCTGTTTCTGCTGATCCAATGATGGGCTGGCCTGAGACTAAGACTACCACAAAAAATGACTTGGATGAAGATGGCTTGACTCAGTTAACTCAAAGAACCACACTTGACTCCTCACCGAACAGTTTTGGTGTGTCTTCTCCTAGCAATGGAGGGCTGCTGAGCGATAACGATGAATTTGGAACAACGTTGGATTTGAATGATGAGTACGTTACTGATTTTACTATGTTTGGTAGGCAATGGAAACATGATTATAAGTTGCCTTATGGTGATATGAAGGTTTATCTTGGATTGGGTCTAAGTGGTAATTCTTTGAGTGATGGTGCTTATGGCTCTTCGGTTTACATGAATTTCGTTAGCAAGCGGGGTGGTGATAATGGTGCTGTGTTTCAGTGTTCGCCTAGTAGAAAGAGACAGAGAACTGTCTAATATGTAAGCTTGTTCATATAGTTTTACCAACGTGCTTTAGTGTTTCTTTATATATAGTGTTATCTTTTTTTTCAAATTCCGCTTAATTTAAATATGTGATGTCTAAATTACCAAAACGCATGAAGGCTGCAAGTACAATCAAGGAATTAATCGAAGTAATGACCACGCATGAGGATTAGCAGTAGTAGGGCTGACTAATGTCCAGGTTTCATATTCTCGCCACATTCGAAAATTTGGTTCCCATACCTAACACCTCTTTTATAAGCGACTGCGCCACAGCTGGTACATTGGATCCGGACGGAGTTCGGAACGTACATCAATAGGGAATAAGCCGAGTGACCTTTTACACCCTTTAGGCAAGTGGTTGACTAATTATGGTTAATTTTTGTGGTACGTGCAACGAAAATATTGATTGGATTTGATTGCATTGGATTGGTTGGATAGTTATGATACAAAAAAATTGGATCTAACAGTAGAGTTCCAAGTCATGTTCTATAAGTATCCGAAGGAACATCGTATGTGGGCCAAAGTTTTAGTGGAATGCCATCTGCCTCAGGGAAAGTACGAGCCTTATAGAATGACGAATAACGACTTGAATCATTATCCACCAGAACGGTCCCAAAACATCGATTTCTTCCTTCATTTCCCTAATTCCATAACAAGTCTTAATTGTCACTTATATCTGAACCACTTTCTTCATTATCTTTCTCAAGATCCTTCACCTGTAATTCCTGACTATACAATAACTCTTGGTATTCTTCTTCCCACATATCACGTTGGTCAATGAACCACTGAGGTAAATTTTCTTCCTTTGGAAGCTTGATACGAATAGTCGTATTGATTCTTTTTCTCTTATCGTTGATCACATAAAAATCAGTCCTGCTTTGATAGAAATAGTATTGTGGGATGTGACAACTATAGAGACTGGTTTGACTTCCTTTGGAACGTAGCGTAAGTGATCCTTCAGGTCCGTTTATTGTTGGTTCGTCAATGCTTAAACAGGCGATCCCACTTGTTGAGTTGTAGTATTTGCCTTCCAGTATTGGAGCTCTGTCTAAGCGGTTTTGTTGGGTTTGGGACTGGGTTCTGTGATGGTGATGATGATTATGACGTCCTTGTTGATGATACCTCTGACTTTCTTTATTTAAATCTTGTTCTTGCTGTTCTCTCTGTTTCTTCTTTTGTTTACGAAGTTCAACCAGCTTCAATAATTGATGTGGTATTTGAGGGGATGTGGACATGGACATTTTGGACGAAGTTAATGAGTTTTTAGGTGACACGAAACTCACTCTTCTTTTATAGGATAATGAACTGTTGGCAGAGTTCGCATACAGTAGGTTGTTGTTGACACCATTATTTCTTCCACTGCCGTTGCTGTTGGTTTGACTTCCGTTACTCATTCCGATTGGGTCAAGAGTGCCTCTAGTTGAAGTTGATGATACCGGTGGTTTGATGCTGATGGCTGATCTTGTGGTGTGTTCACTGAGACTTAAACTTCCAATTTCAGGGTCTTCCAAAACACTTTCTCTTCTTGGTCTCGACACAGGAGATGACATATTTGTTTCATCGGCTGAAGTCAATGCATCCTCTGTAAGATCGTCAACGACATCCTCACTTTCGATATAGTCTTCTTCCTCTTCCGGGTGTCTCTGCAGGGCCTCATATGGAATTAGTTCGATATTGATCAATTCCAAATAATTCTCAACAGAATAATTAGCCTTATAATTGGAATAAAGTCTATACTCATTGGATATACTTGAATAGTTCCATTTTTGAATGTGTCTTAGGATTCCAACAACAACTTCACTGCTATCAACGAGTAAACAATTATGATTGTTTTTGTAATCCAACAAGAATTGGAATATCTTGGACACCAGAACTGGCTTCAAGACCATCCAATCCTGAGACTTGACATTTGCTATATTGTCATCTTCTTCTGGCAAGCTCTTCAAATGAAACAGTTTCAACTTGTGTGAATCGATATAGTTGGCCACTGGTCTTGGTGGTTTTTCTTCATCCAGCCATAAAATTGATTTGAGATTCAATGTGTCCAAAAGTGGATGACTCACGGCATCCAATCGTGTACATCTGTAAATACCCTCCTCAACCAGGGCAAAGTTATCAGGAGGAACCAACATTTCGTATAATTGATGATCTTTGTTTGGTTTGGAGATATTTGGTGTGCAGAATGTTGGAAAACGGCCATTCTGATGTACGAGACCACGTTCTGTCATTATCTCACTCAATAGGTTCAACCCTCAACTTCTCACCAAATTTATTTTTGTGCGGACGCCTATCTATCTCGTCAGAACAGACACAGAAGAGCTCAACTGAAACCTTAAAGCCAATAAGTAAAAAGGGCCCACCAAACACAGAAAAACAGCATATTCACGGCATTCCTCTCTTGTCAATCATTTTGAATAAAGCAGAGAAATCAACAAACTCATACAATGTCTTCTGAAAAACAGGCACAACCCGCAGAAAAGTCGGCACCACCAAAGGCGCCAGCCGAAAGGCCAGCAGAGTCGGTTTCAACACCAGCCAAAAAGCCAATCAACATTGCAGTGATCCATCCGGACTTAGGTATTGGAGGTGCTGAGAGATTGATGGTTGATTTAGCCATTTCTTTGAAATCCATTAATGATCAAGATAACGAAATTACAATGTACACGTCCCATTGTGACCCAACTCACTGTTTCGATGAAGTGAACCCAATCAACGGTGAGTTGAAAGTCAAAGTGTACGGTGATTTCCTGCCACGTTTGTTCTTGGGTAAGTTTGCCATTGTGTTTGCTTTCTTAAGACAATTGTTTTTGGTTACCAAGATGATTTTGACTGGTGAGTTAGTCCAATATGATTTGATTGTCATTGATCAGTTGTCCTACTGCATTCCGCTCTTACATTGGTTCAAGAAGAAACAAGCTACTACTTTATTCTACTGTCATTTCCCAGATAAGTTGCTAGCTAGTCGTGGGTCACTCATTAGAAGAGTCTACCGTATCATTTTCGACTTCATTGAAGAATGGTCTACTGGATTCTCTGATAAGATTGTGGTGAACTCCTACTTCACTATGGAAACAGTCAAGAAGACGATGCCTTCTTTGGCCAGCAGTGACATCACAGTGGTGTACCCTTGTGTTCCAGATAAGTTGGATATCGATACTCAATCAGTGACAGAAGTCGAGACGTTTTTCCAAGATTCAGGTTTCTTCATGTCCATCAACAGATTTGACTCCAGAAAAAAGGTTGATATTGCCGTCAAAGCGTTTGCCAACTACGTTAAAGCCACAAGTGATACCAGCCAAAAATTGGTGATCTCAGGTGGTTATGATGATAGAGTCCCTGAGAATGCCAAATGCTTCACAGACTTGAAGAAATTATGCGATGATTTGAAACTGACCCATACTACAGTTCAAGGTTCTTTGGAGGGCGTTTCTGACAAATTCCAAGTTTACTTCATGCCATCAATTACCACAAAACTCAAGAATGCTCTTTTATCCAAGACTGACATGTTGTTATACACACCAGATTTCGAACATTTCGGTATCGTTCCATTGGAAGCTATGGTTTTGGGTAAGCCAGTGTTGGCTCACAATACCGGTGGTCCACTAGAGACAATTGTGAACTACTTTGATGATGACAAGAACTTCACTGGTTTCAACGTTGAACATGATGCTTTGAAATGGAGTGATGTGTTAGAATTAATCAAGAGTTTCTCGAAGGCTGAGTTGGCTGCTATTGGTGAAAGAGCTAAGGTTAGATTAGATAAAGAGTTTTCTTTCAAGAGTATGACTAAAGTTTTGCAAAAAGATGTTGATGGAATTGAAGCAAAAGTGTTCCGTTCTGATGATTTATGTTTGCCTCTTTTAGCAGCTGCTTTGGTTGCCTTGTCTGCTGCTTTCGTTACTAACATCGTCTTTTAGTTCCAAATTTGATATATTCACTTGCTTAGTTAAATAGCTGTTTTTTGTACACTTTTCTTTGTTATATATCAGGATATTCTTCTGTTTCGTCAATTTGACTACGATTCATTTATGCTAATATCCTACAGTTTCCGTATACATGCACGGCGTGATCTAACACATTTAGAAGGGTATATACCTGATTTATAAGAACCTGAAAATATATATAGCATGTATCGTGGTATTTATATGATCAATATATGATGTAAAGTTAGTAATATATATAAGCCAAAAATGGCAATCGCAAAGTAAAACCTATAGAAAAAAAAGGCAGTTCAGAAACAAAAAAAAGATATTCGTTAACACATTAAGAAAAAGTTCAAGAAAAACAAAAAAAATAAAAAATGAAAAATAAATAAATTGTAAAAAAAAGATGGAGTGAGAAACCTTCATTCAGTATCCGTAACAATCACCTCTTCTTGTTTAACCCTCTTGAAATCCTCCAAGATCTTCTTTAATTTCTCCAGCGAGATAGGATACTCCAACACAAAATCAAACACACCTGAAGCCTTAGCATCTTGGGCATAAGTAGTCAAACCAACAATCTTGGTGGTACTGTTCACAGACGAAGTGTTCTTAATTAACTTGATCAAATCAATACAATCCAACTTATGCAGGTCAGTAGAAGTCAAAATCAAATCAAATTTGACAGTTGAAGAAGCACGTTTGATCAATTCTGATCCAGAAGCAATTGAAACAACATCACAGCCTAATTTTCTCAAGTTGTTCTCCATTGAAAATCTATGGATTGGAATAGGTTCACACAATAACACATCAAACATATTGATACTCATTCTTTGTAACCCTGAGCTCATATCATCTCTGGTAGTCGTTGACGTTGATGATGACGCTCTCATTCTTCTTGATTCTTTTCTTTTGTGAACCCTGGAGATAGCTGATGAGATCTCTTCTGTGTCCGAAGACGATGGAGAAAAATCACATATGGTTTTTGAGAACGATTTGTTGATCAGCCTCATTGCAGGAGATGCAGAATTAGAAGTTTCTGAAGACAGCGATGCTTTTTTGAGTGAATTTCGTGCTATAGGAGAACCAAATCTTGGAGTGCTCGTCAAATGAGCGCTTGGCGGTTGAGAAATTGGCTGTTGTTGTAAAAATTGATGTTCATCTGCTGTTTCTGAGACCAATGAAGTGTTTCTGAAAAGTGGAGAAGAAATCATACTGGCACTAACAGAAGGAGATTTACCATGTTGGCCAATCTGCGGTATCGTCTGAGTCACTGAACCTGGGGATGCTACAGATTTCAGTGGTGCTGGAACCTCTTGATTTGAAAAACTGGCACTTGGCAGTTTTCTGGTCGCAAAACCAGGAGTTGCAGGAGTTGAACTGTTACTGGAGTTAGGATTGCTGAAAGAAATACCGAAAGCAGAGACTGAAGATCCAGTATTGTTCGCTGGCATAGCAGTTGGTTGGGCAAAGTATCCTTCCGATGATGTTGTGGAAGAGATACTATTTCTATGCTCCATATGTTCTGTCTTCAATCTGTTAATCACATCCTTGTTTTGTTTCTCTAACACGGACAAATTTCTAAACTGGAATAACCCAAACTCTGAACCTGCATCACTTAACTTAGAACTTCTACGTTCTCTCTTAGAAGTGGATGGAGGATGAGCTTGCATTTTGGAAATACTCTGTCTTGGTGAGTCAATTGTAGCAGATGATGAGCTTGAATTAGATCTAATGTTGAGACCATGTGGGATATTACTGCGGCTATGGGATGATGTTTCTGTATGATCGTCAGCAATGGCTGTGTCATCATCTGGAGACTCATGTGTAGTATGTCTCGACAAGTACTCATCAACAATATCTTCATCCTCATTATCTTCTTCCTCCTCATCCTTATCAGTGGGGAACATAGATAACTCGGCACCTCTATCATCAAAATAATCAGTAGATTCTGGATCTTCAACTTCAGGAACAAACGAGGCTTCTTCATCAAACAAAGTTGACCAATTAATACCGTGAAAATAAGGATGGCCCATGATTTCTTTGGAACCATTGAAACCTAATCTTTTGGTTGGATCTTTAAGCAACAACTTTTCAATAAGATCTTTAGCGTAATCACTACACAATTCATGGAACTCATCTTCAGGTAATGGTGGCCAGTCAATATCACAATGCAAGATATTTTCAAAGACCTTTTCTGGAGAATCAGCGTGGAATGGAGGATAACCAAACAAAAATTCAAATAAAATGCAACCAATAGACCACCAATCACTGGCCTCATCTTGTCCTAAACCGGAAACAGTCTCCGGTGCCAAGTAATCAGGGGTACCAACAAACTTTCTCGTTTGAACAGAGTGTTGAGGATCAAATAAAGCGAGATTCACATTTTCGGTTGCAGCCTTTGGCTCTTCAGCAGACGGGAAAATAAATGATGTTTGTGAACTTGATCTATGCAGAGGGCGAAGCAAAGGTGAGGAACAAGGATTACTGCTAGCATTTGAAACTGTTCTTGGGCGTCTAGACAGGAAATCGTGGGAAGGAAGGCTTTGAGGATCGAATTCATCCAGACCACCAGCTGCAGAAATCGGAGTAACCAGCGGAGAAGCTGGAGTCAATGAAAATGGCACAATACTGTGCATCTTTTTATGTCTGTTAGCTGGAGAGTGGCCAGTAGAGAAGATCATAGGATCATCCAAAACATTTCCTGAAATTGAAGGATGTGGGGTATGCAAACTCGAAGCTTGATTTTGTCTCCTAATCAAACCCATGCGACTCAAACCGAAATCAGTTAATTTCGCATGTCCATCCCTATCAATCAATAAATTATCAGGTTTCAAATCTCTGTGAACAATACCTCTGGAATGCAAATCGTCAACACCAACTATGACTTCAGAAATGTATCTTCTGGCCCAGGCATCGGGCAAAGAACCCATGTTCTTTAATAAAGTTGCTAAATCACCACCATTCAAATATTCCATAACCAAGTATAGAAAATTTTGACTTTGAAAACTGGAAACCAATTGAACAACATATTTACAATCCGACTGAGCCATCATGATGGCTCTTTCCGACTTGACATTAGTGACTTGATTCTTAGCAACCATATCTGATTTCTTCAAAACTTTCATGGCAAAGTACTCACCAGTCAATTTTCTCTTGACCAAAAAAACTGAACCAAATGCACCTTTACTGATAGGTTTGATAACTTCATAATCTTTTATCGATGGCAAGGAAGGCTTAAAAGAATTCTGAGGCACCAACAATGGCGATAGCTGAGGCTTCTCAGAAACAGATGATGTGTGATGATGGTGACTGAGAGAACTATGATGACTTAAAGATCCATGCTGGATGGATGAACTATGACTATGTTGTGAGAGTGGATTGTGAGGATCAGAATATAGCAATAATGGTGAAGACAAAGGGGTGTTTGATCCAGATGTGTTTGGCCCAGATGGCACGGAAGACTTGATTCCAGATTTGGAATTTCTTTGAATCGAACTCAATGGGGCGTTATAAGATGGCGAAAGTGGACGTCTAGGAGAATTGTAATTGTTTGGAGTGGAACCGTTAGATGCTGATTTTCTCAACTCTTCAGGGTAATTGATAACAGGAGTGGTACGGCTCCCCGAAAGGATGCTACTTCTAGGAGTGGATGATCCAGATGAGAGTCTATCATCGGGAAGACTTGTTGTCAAGCTCAGCTTGCTTGGTAGTTTTGATGAATGAGGCATTGGATCATTGTCAAGGTATAAATTTCCAAAAATCATACTTGTTGAATCTCTGCGTACAGCTCGTGGTTGTGGCGACTGGATAGGAACTGGTTGAGGCGAATGGATCAAAAGCGACTGCTGCTGGAATGGTTGTTGTTGTTGTTGTTGTTGTTGAGGCAATGGCTGTGTTTGATGATGTTGTAGTGAATGATGATGCGGTTCCTCTTGTGGTTGAGAATGGGATGCTGGAAGTGTTTGATGCTGAGTCAACAGGGAAGGTTGTAAATCAGAAAGCCTAGCAGAGTTACGTTTTGATGTTGACATGTTAGACTCATCCGCTGATTCTGAGAGGTTATAGACCTGATCCTTGATTTTACAAACAGTTTCTTGCACAGAGGCTAAAATCATTTCATCAGTTTCTTTGGTCACAACGTCAGCGTACTGCAAAACATGAGCATATCTGGTAAGCTGGTCTAATTTTCTGTTAACCATATCAACTGTATCTTCAGTCAACGTACGAATGGCAGAATCTGAGGATTCAGGCAGCACCAACTCCTTCAAATGAGCAATTGCCCTACTTGAATCAGGGGAAAACTCAATTTCATACTCATTGTCATTGTCATCATCTTCATTTCTTTCGTTAACCACACCAGGATTGATTTTGATAGATTCATCTAAGTACTCTAAAATCTTTTCCAAATTCTTGAATGGGAATCTCTTTGTTGGCAGAATAGAGCCCAAAGACTTACGCCTACCTACTGTATGTTGATCTGAGCTTTGTGATGCAAATGGTATAGGCATTCCTTTGTACTCACTTATACTAGTTGCACTACTACCTGAAGATGAAGAGGATATCGAGCTGTTTGATGATAAACTTGGAGAAGGAACTGGTATTGACAGTGGAGTAGAAGCACCAGAAGAGGCATTTACCAGTTCATTTCGACTCAATGTGTCCATTATATGATGGACCAGCTTTCTATGTTCAATCAACTCCTCTTGAATCATATTGACGATATCTTCAGTTCTATGTTCAACCAGACAGATTTCTGTGTGTCTTTCAAGCCACCAATTTGGCACATGTTGTTCACAAATTCTGCATAACTCTTGAGGTGGAGGTGGAATATTGTCTTCGTCAATAATGGTCAAATCCATCAAATGTAGCAAATAAGACTCAAATAAATTGACACCGAAGCCTAAACTCATTCTCAAATCCTCAGGCAGTTCCAATGTTATGTCCTTCAAAGGCACAAAAGGCTTAACAATCCACATTGTATGAGTTGGGTCTCTTGAATTCTGTTCATGGATCAATATACCTTGAGCTTCAAGCTCAATGAAATCTTCATCAGTTGACAAAGATGAGTTGGTTGAATGAGTACTCAAAGAATCACTATCATCCTCGGGATCGAGATCTGTTTGATCCATGGTTGAGTTACCTAGTGAAGAATCAATAAAAGATGAAATATGACTCTCTGTAGCCGTAGTCACTTTAGAAATGTTAGCAGAATTGGTATGAACAATGAACTTCACTCTATAACTTTCATCATCTTCCATCATGATGGCTGTAGCTTTTTTGAACACTTCTTTATCTTCTGGTTCACCAACAATGATATTAGAAATGTTTTTCCCCTTGATCTTACTCACTCTTGTACCAACTATCCTCTCCCAAGTCTTCCCAAGAAACCGAACATTGCAATCCAAATCCAGTTCCAAAACAACAGCTTGATTCTGTGAGCTGGCAATAATCAAATCATTCTGGGTGTCCTGGGTATCTTCAGCATTATTGCCCGTTGTTGTATATATCGTTGTATTATGAAGCTGAAGGTCAATTGAGCGATCCATCACATTACAAGGCGACACAGAACGTGATGGATCACGGGGAACAGATGTAGTCAAAGGTGATGAAGATTGATTTCTCACATCGTTTGCACTTGGAGTATGTGACCTAATGCTGTTGATTCTGAATCTTCTGTTGATTGGTGAGTTCAAACTCGTGCTGCTATCATTGTTGGTTAACGAACTTGATACAGAATGGAAACCGTCTGGCTTAGACATTGGTCTCGAGGTAACGATATGAGTTTCACCATAGTCAGAGTTTGTCTCGGATCCACCCAATGGACTGTTAGGTCTGTTTTCCATTGGCTTTCGAAAATTTCTTCCTGTTTGAATTATCTAAGGTATTGACCCACCAAGTATTCAATCAGTCAATAATTCAGGGGAAATGATGAGAAAAAGAACAAAAATAAGGGTGTGGGGAATGTGAAGATAGGTGGAAAATGAGATTGAAATGGGGTCTTTCAATGGGCACTCACAATGAAAGAAACAGAGATGGTAATGATTCTGTGAAAATATATCTTGATGTTGTTGGGCTTGAATGGTGATGCTATAATTGCATTTGTCTGTTCCTGAATTGTAGTGCTAACGTGCAACGTTATCTTCTCTTCTCTCGTGAGTGTTCTACTTATTCTCCCTGGCATGTTGCTTGTCATCGACAACTGGCTGAAGCTCAACTTTGAACTTTGAGCTTTGATGCATTCTCGATTCCTACACAATTTTGTTGTCGGCGGTCGATCGACTTGTGAACAGCAAGAGACGACGTGTCGGCATAATTAGGATCTCATTAACCATCGAGAGTCGACATACAAAATCCTGAGGAGTAAATTGCAACATCTGACAGGGGTCAGGGTCAGGACTCAGGACCAAACTTAATCAAAACGTACCTTTATATCTGGACCTGGAGAGAGATAACTTCATCAATTAGAAATATCTTTCAAGAAATCAACAGTCCCACTTGCTTTCCTTCAAAATGCTATCCCTCTTATAAAGTTCAACCAAATGACAGACAATAGAACACCCACAATGTAGTCCGATGACGTTTTTTCAACACCATGGTATCTCATTTGCAAAGACCTCCCTCCCTCTTCAGCTAAATGAGCTGATTTTGGCATATGGTATCGTTTTTGTGAGCACAAATAGAAAATAGGTACTTGATGGTAGTTTCAAAAAAAGAAATGCTCAACACATTGAACTTTTCAATATTGGACTCTTCATTTATTTCGTCAAAAGCCAAAATTGAAAGTTAAAGCTTTTTATGTGAAAGAAGAACACTATCCTTTTGACCGCCATTACTTTTGAAGCAGATAATTTTCCCGATCTAAACAGGAAGGTTGTTAGGTGATGTGAAAATCATCAACGTTCCTTCAGGGTTTGATTAAAACAAATGAAAGCACTTTTACAATCAACCACAATAAGAACGGTTGGTTTGCACACGGACCCTGACTTTGACTTCGAACTTTTAGTGAACCAGAATCAGAATTACCGCTAAAAAAATTCGAGAAGAAATTGAAACTTCATGCTGAATATGTCGAACATTCAACTTTGCTCAAAGAGCAGACGTGCCTGACGTTACTATATTACACTCACAAAACCCTAATATTCTTTCTGATGTTCAGGTAAAACATGTTGTGCTTACTTCCTCACTGCAAAACTGTGCTCCTAGAAATGACAAAATTAAACATCTTGATCTCGCAGGTCAAATATACAAGGGAGCAAACTTCATCGGGTTGCTCAAAAGTCTTTCACTGGGTTTTCAGTAACATATGGGTTTCAAGGATAGACTGTTAACTATATTTCAAAGATTTGGGATATATATTGATACGGAGACCCTACAAACATTACCAATAAGTCTGAGGGCTTTGGGTTTGTCCGGTTATGCGCTTGATAAGGGATTAGCGATACACTTCCCTGAAACTGTTGAATTCCTTGAATGCACACCAGAACAATTGGCATTTTTAAGTATAAAATCTACACAACAATGTTAGAAGCCTTACACTTACGAAATGTGAGTGGCCCTGTGAACGTGACCCCTGTTGGAAACACCTTCCAAGAAATATCACCCATCTCTATTTGGAGCGTGACATATATGATACATTTCTTTACAAAACGGCGTCAAACGTCTCCCTCTTCATCTACGAAAGCAAGGAGGGGTGACTATTCCCAAGAGAGTTGAATCCAATATTGTTTTAGTGTTAGATGGTTTAAAAATCCTTTTTGACGAGGAAGATGAACCGCCTTTCATGCTCCACTATTATACCATCAACTACAAAGAGAGTCACCGTTATAACTTTGATTACACTTATTATACTGACAGAGATACATTCTTTAACATTCAAAGTCTGTTCGTCTTGAAATATATGAAGGTAAGGACCGTTTTCTTATCCCAAATGGGAAAAAGAGTTCAAGATGTGTTGACGGTAGATTCTTCCTCAAGTCCAGTTACAAAAAATGAAGATCAATGACCGAACTATCATATATATGGTTAGTTTTAAATATAATTCTTCATACCTGTCTGATCACTGGAGTTGTTCATAGTTCTCAGAAGTTTACAATTAATTATGAAATGAAATTGTACAGAAGTAACAGAACCCTGTATACCTTTGATTATAATTCGATACTGTATATAATTATATCGCTGGGTATATATATCAGTAGATGCATTTGAACTATATCAGCTGGTAATTAATGCGAAAATACTGAAATGATAACTGCATGATTATTGAAAGCAAATTTGATCAATCTATCAATCTGGAAATGGCACCATGATGCCTTGTGGTAATCCCAATTAAGATAATAATAGATATTGTGATAAACTAGGAGGTCTTTTAGGAAGGCGACCCAGATAAATAGTCGAGACTCGGGACTCGAGGTTGATATTTTCCCAAGATGTCTAGTGTAAGGAGGCCCAAGAACCGGATGGGTAATTTTTCACTGTAGTAGACAGCGTTTCCAGTGACTCGAGAGTCGATCGAGCTCTTAAATAAAAATTTAATACCGTCCTGCAGGCTGCATGTACTTTAGTTCTCTTAAGTCTTTTAAAACTTAGCTCCTTCTACATATGAAAAGTTATCAAAAACCAAGCTGGCCTTCTCTCACTCGGGACATTGAGTTGAAAGCTATATGATCAAAACTCAATGTTAATTTGCTGCTTTGGATTTTCACTGAAACGTTTTAAGCTGAATCGGGCCATGTGCATCTATGGCAAGAAAGAACAATCAAAAATGACAACGATTAACGTTAAGCCAAATATGAAACATCAAAATTCTTGAACTCCCACCTGTTTTTACTTGTATTACACTGCATATTTTGGTTTGCCCAAAACACATACAGAATTTTTTTTTGCTTACAACAAGAGAAGTATATCAAATGTCATCATGAAAGGTGTGCTCTGAAGATTCCACAATTATACAAAGCCAACAATGGATGAAGGCATGTACTAAAGCCCAAAGTTTAGCTATAAACAACACATAGATGCAGCATAAGCAGCTTCTAATTCCAGAGATCCCATATATACTGGTTTCTAGAAGGCATGCGGAAACCATCTCTATGAACCACGTGTGGAACAGACTGGTATTTGTGGAAGGGTATAGCTTGCATCTCCCATAACACATGCAATCAGGATCAAACAATATTATTCCAATTCAAGATATCAGCGAAATCCGAATACTATTATTAAGGAACGATATAGCCATTTGATATATCAATCTGGTGATGTAAGAAAGGTTAAAATTATTGAGATTTCAATTGATGGGTTTGCGTTTCACAAAATAATTTTTCTATGAGATATGTGGACACTTTCAATCGATCACCTTGGTTTGTACACGCATGCTACATCTATCAGTTCTGAATAGTGAATTCCAGCTTATCATATACATTTGGTTAAAACTTCATTACGTGTTGATCGATGCTCCTGCATTGATTGTTGACTTCTTCGGCTTCTACTTCGATTCACCCAAGCGAATGTTTGATGTTTACGTCCCGTGGATATATATCATCGCTCTGATTGTTGCGATAATTTGATATTCATCTACGTTGCTATATATATAAAGAAAAATTCCCCAAATATTTCTTTGTGTCTTTTATATAGACAACTTCATGAATTGATGTCGTTTTCCAACAAAAGTTTAAGAAAACTGATCACACAATTATTGATATATGCTTTACAGATATCGTTTGCAACGTCATTCTAAAAACTTAGTCTTCACTATATTGATGTACGGTTACGATTGATTATATCTTGGTCCCTGTATTTGTGGGAAGCTATACTAAACCAGTTTTTATGTTCTTTTGGTGAATGAGTTATTCGAGATAGTCGATATCTGGTTAATCTGCAATGGTGTCGGATTAATTCTTTGGCATTTCAATACTGCCCTCATTTTTGTTTCAACTTTCATTTCATTGCGATATGTTCTTTTCAACAATTTCTGCTTGTTCTACTCAGACATCATATTTACTCATCAAGACATCATATCAATGATGAACTCAATAGCTTTCAACAGGGGTTTCAGGATCATGCACATACAGCTCTGATAAAGTTAACAAAATTAAGAAATACTCAAAATATAAAAGAGCAACATATCCCCCAATTTTTGTTACTTGATCTCATGGCACTTAAAACTTATGATCATCAATCATCCTTAACATTTCAGACATCATTATCCCTCTTTCTACTATTTCCCACACGCATATATCAAATCAAGACCATGCAGTTCGTTAACCAATTGTCCATTTCAATCCTTATTGCGGTTGCTCTATCGGCTCCAATCCCAGACAATGAAGAACCATCCTCTTCTTCAGCCGGTAACTCTGCCTCTGAGACTTCCACTGCATCAGCTGCTGCTCAGTCTGCTGTCAGTTTTGCTAAGTCATCTTCAGGATCTTCATCCTCTACATCTTCAAATGTCAGTAATGGTTTGGGTATTGGTAGCGGTCTTTTGAGTTTGATCAACGGTGGTATCACACTATGGAACAATACTGTTGGTTCAAGTAAGAACAGTGACACTTCTATGTCAACAACTACAGCCGCTGCTTCCACTTCATCTTCAGCTAGTAAGGCTGTTGTTAAAGATGCATCTAGTGATGATCTTGACTCTACACAAACAAATGACGTTGTCTCTGAAATTGAGTCTGCCATAGCTTCTGCTGTTGCTGTTGCCTCTGCTTCTCCTGCTGCATAGATGCTGGTCTATCAAATATCCGCTCTATATGAAGTTTAATAATCATGTCCGGTGATTATTATAGCGTCATTCTATTGCCTCACATAACTACCTGGGTTTGATACTCTGGTGTTAAAGAATCTAATATCACATTTTTTCTATAATTCAAGCTACTACAACTGCAGCTATGCTATACTATATTATACTATACTATACTACAATCTTTTAGTCTTTTAGATTTGTTTTTTTGCTGCTCCTTCAAGTTTATTTGTACTGGTTTTTACATAATTCAATCACTTTTTTTAAACATACCGCAGCTCTCTAGCTACAGCTAGCTAGAGCTCAATTTTGACGCGACTATAGTCTCTACAATTAGCCGCATTGCACTATGGCGTAGAGCCATTGTTTAATATTTTTAAAAAAGCCGCATTGGATTAAACTTGTACATGCTGTCAATTCTGATTTTGATTTAGTTTCAATTTTCACAACTCGAAATAGCCCACAATCTCAAGACATCTTCCAAAACACCATTTTAATTGCTTCGATGATGAGAGTTCATTAGTTCGTCCTGATTCAATCAACAGTGACAACCAGCAAGAACCTATCCAACCACAACTCATCTCAATGATCTCCGACGGTACGATTCACTTTTTAGATAAGGTCACGGAACCATACTTTTCCCAACTTCGTCCAGTGATTCCACGTTTGATCCCGGACCCATTGGCAAACTTTTTCATTTCTCAGTTTGGATCAGATACATACTATGAATTTATCAATTTACAATTGTTGAAATCAGGAAATGAGGACTTGTTCAGAGATTTTGCCACAAAATTGTTCAATTTCAACTTGTTCAGCATCTCAAGTTTTTTCTACTTACCACAAATCCTAAGAATCTTACAGTCCGGTAAAGTTGGTGGGAATGTTACCGATATTCCTAGTTACTTAATTGAACTGGCTACAAATTTGGTTTCGCTTCTATATTACAGCAAATCCATCTGGTTATCATTCCTCACTGCATCCACGCCTTCCAATAATGATCCAGTTGATTCAAGATGGCCAAACTTGATCAATTCATTTTTGGTTTTGATACAAGTGTTTTTCTTATTGTCATTTTACTTGGCTTATAGATACAGAGGTGTCATTTTGAAATTTGGGGTTCCCGTTTTGAGTTTGGTTCTGTATCTTATCAGTGGCAAAATCGGTATCAATTCACTCTTCAAATACATGCTATTTTTGAAACCATTAAACGTTGTTTCTAGTTTAGTGATGATGATCAATAACTTTGTTTCAAAGCCTAAAAAGACAGTCAGCTCGACTTCCAATTACTCTGTTCAAACAGAAGAGGAAAAGAAAAAGGAAGAGTCCGAGAAACATAAGTTGACGGGTTCTTTCAGTTATGTTGGTGCTTTTATTGATTCCATTGTGAAATTGAAAGATACCTCTAATGGTTGGTTGTTTAATAGCCCTCTGTTTGCATGGGGTGTTGTTTTCTTTACCATTGGATTGGGTTTGATGTACGGTGGTTATATTAGAGTTTCGAGAGGTGAAGCCAAGAAGTCTGTAAAGAAGGGAAAGAAACTGGAATGAGAAGAGTTTCTAGACCAATTCTTGTTTTAATTTTGGATATCCTTCTCTTTTCAAAAATACACATTTGGTTTCTACTTTTTTATTTTCAACTGACTTTTTGCTGTTTTTTTTCTTTTCTTGTATTTACAGTTCATCAAATATTAAAAAATTTATAGTTCAAATTTATCGAATATCCATATTTAACGTACAGTTTTATGAGTGATCTAGCTATATAAGTAAATTTTAAAACGAACGACAAAAGTAAATGATTAGCAATTAACCAAAAGTTTTCAATTTGAATTGCATGCCATCAAAAAAGAGCACCATTGCGCCACTGAGCAAAACCCTATAAATTCAAAGCCAACTATCATACACACGTTCAATACATTTTCCATTATCCAAACCATACTTCAAAAGAGCATACTCTTTAGCTCTCAATCTTATCAAATGGTCTCGCAAATCCTCATCAGGAACCCACTTATGAAAATGCTCAGCATCATTCAAAGGAACGATATGTCTAATGATTTTTCTAGCATGTGACTTAGGACCAAAGAATTTCCTCCATTTCTTGTATCCCAGAACAAACAACTTTTCTGGTTCAGTAGTTGATGTTGTCATTGTTGTCGATATATCAGATTCGAATGTTCCAGCACTCATTATCTCAAACTTTGTGCTGAGTGAAATTTCTGGGATTTTATTGCTGTCTGATTCTGATATTGATGTTGTGCTGTTTTTGTTGTTTGAAGTTAGGTTTAGTTGGGGACAAAAAGGATAGAATTGCATGTCTCTCAGCTCCATGATCTCCTGTGATATATAGTCTTCCACTGAACTTTTGAGAAACTCCTCAATTGGACAGCGTAAATGGTACTGTGGGTCTATTTTGGAGCCGGAGGTATAGAGACTGATGAAATCATCTAGGTAGAATAGTTCAGTGGTTGGTTTCTGTTCGCTTTCATCAGCTTCAATGGCTTGTGAAACATCACTAACTGTAGTGGTGAGCTGGCTCTTATCATCAACTTTAGACTCTTCAATGTTTGACTCTTCTAAGTGATGGTCAAATGATTGAACCTCATCATCATTAAAACATCCAAACCTCTTCTTATCTTCATGACTATCTCCTTCAGCTTTTCTGTGGCCAATGTTCACTTCATAAATGTTGCCAGTCATCGCCAAACTTGCAAAAGCCAGCAGAATGGCCAAGTTGAAGCTTATCAAACACTTCACTAAATATTCTCATCCCTTCCTGACTTTGACTGCTTGTTTTTTTCTTTTTGGTGTATGATTGTTGCAAAACGTTTTTCGATTGGATATTTGACTGTACCGTTTCCATGCTGTTTAGAATTTGATCGACTATGATGAAGTTGTTGTTCTTGCTTCTGGGTGAGTGGTGTATATATTATTAAGTGTTCTTCGGTTCAGACTGAAAACTTTTTAGAGATAAAGATGGTTTCATAAACTTGCCACATTCTGGTAAGTTGGTTTGCAGACATAGAAATCTATGAGTAGTGCAACATATTTTCTGTTGTATAACCGTGAAATTTAATGAAAATGGTTTCTGGTAAATTTGAATTTTCTGATACTAACCCCACGTGACTTGAATCGTTCCATTTATGTCCCGCGGCTCAGTCACGTGCGCATTCCATTTTTTTTGAACATTATGCGCAGCCTGAAACTTGATAAATTTCGAGATTTCGTGTCATCGCTTGGTGAGGTTGGCGAGTCTATTTAAAGGACACCACGTTTCCTTTTTTTGCAATGTTGCAGTACACCTGTTCTTCCTTGGGTTTTGGTTCTCCTCTTCCTTCTTTGACTACAATCCATCCTATATTTTCACATACACTTACAACCATGTCTTTCGCTGATAGAGAACTTCCAAACACCTTAGTTTTGTTTGATGTTGACGGTACTTTGACTCCAGCTAGATTAACTATTTCCCCAGAAATGGACAAGTTGTTGGCTGATTTGAGAAAGAAGGCTGTCATTGGTTTCGTTGGTGGTTCTGATTTATCCAAGCAAGTTGAACAGTTGGGTTCTGATGTTTTGGAAAAGTTTGACTACTGTTTCTCTGAAAACGGTTTGACTGCTTACAAGTTGGGTAAAAAGTTGGCTTCTCAATCCTTCATCAACTGGATCGGTGAAAAGCAATACAATGAATTGGCTAAGTTCATCTTGGGTTACTTGTCTCAAATTGATTTGCCTGTCAGAAGAGGTACTTTCATAGAATTCAGAAACGGTATGATCAATGTCTCTCCAATTGGTAGAAATGCTTCCACTCAAGAAAGAAACGACTTTGAAAAGTTTGACAAGGAATCTCACGTCAGAGAAAAGATGGTTGCTGCTTTGAAGGAAAAATTCCCAGACTTGAAGTTGACTTACTCCATTGGTGGTCAAATCTCCTTCGATGTCTTTCCAACAGGTTGGGACAAAACCTACTGTTTGCAACACGTTGAAAAGGAGGGTTTCAAGGAAATTCACTTCTTCGGTGATAAGTCTTACAAGGGTGGTAACGATTACGAAATCTACACTGATGACAGAACCATTGGTCATGCTGTCAAGTCTCCAGCTGACACCGCTAAGATCTTGAAGGAAGTTTTCAACTTATAAGGCGATCCACTATTTCTTCCTATTTTTCTTTTTTAATTCAATAATTGTAACTCGTTTATAATTCCATGTACTGTACTTTTCTCGTTTTCCTCAATATACTTTGTTTTATATACTATGCTATACGACTTCAAATTCATGTAAATGCATGTTGATAACTCACAACTTAAATCATATGTTTACAGGTGTCCATGGCGATCACAATTGGCTTTCGTTTAGTGACAGCTACTACAAGATCAGAGGCAACGAAACTCAAATTTGACACGCTAAAAATGAGACACGTTGCATGTTGCAACTCTCCGCATGGCCCAGCTATTTTTAGCATCAAAAGCTGGCTAAATTGAAACTTCTCTTAGAAACCTATTACTTGAGTAGCAATTGAATTTTCAAAAGATTCATGTGTACCTTTTTTACATTAAACTTATATACGGATAGAATTGTTGGAATTTGATGAAAATGAAAACAGTTACTTTGTCTTAAAGTTCAACACAATAAAAATTTCAGGTTTCCGACTCCGACGGGCGCCAACAATACTAGTACCGCCCATCTTGCAGCTGGGAAAATTAAACAATTTCATTGGCTGCGGTCAATATGACGGTGGCGGCTCATATGTGGCAAGTGGAGTAAAAGTTGAAACCATTTTTTTTTGAGAAGTTTCAAAACTGGTGGTGATATGGATGTGGTTCAGTTCTCTTGATGACTCAAACGAATCCAACAATCTCCACATCCATAATGAAATGTCTTACAACTAGTCGCTAATTATATACATGGAAACCCATTTTTCAACTTTCAAATAAAATGAAATCAAATGATCTTATTTGCTTCACCAACGATGGCCATCTAGACAGGTGAAGAACTAGATTGAAACAATCATTTTGTTTTGGGGCATACAAGACAATTTACAGAGCAATTCAATGATGAAACCCCTAAATTCCAAAATCACTAAGCTTTAACATCAATCTCAGACTCATATATGGGTGTTATGGCATAAAGCTCGGCTCGAAAAATCACATCAAGCCCGAGTGATGTTTGGGTTTGGCGTGGTGGCGATTCCTCAGATTTTTATCCTCTTTGTTCTAGCTCTCCAGATGCCTCTCTGTGTTTTTTTTTTCATTTAAATCACTCAAACTTTCAAACCTGGGTTATAATTTATTGATAATCAACTGAAGCATACCACATCACATCACATTGATCAGTATTCAACATGAGTAATTATAGACCACACTGCCAACGATGTCTCACTAGATTGCTGGTGCAACCATCCGAATTTCTGCAATTGAATACCACTGGCAAAACACAAAACGTACATTTCACAATCGCATCAATCCAAATACTAAAAAACGTGGTCAAATCACCAAAACTGTACCCAAAGAAAAGATAGATTATTTCTCAGACTCACAAGAATTCATTCACAAGATTGTGGTTGTTACATAGCACAGAATTGTGAAGTATAAAGAATTACCTTATGATGATCTGGAGATGCGATATCTCTCAGAAGCTGGTTCTTTGAGAACTGAAGTTGACTCCAATGGTAAAGTTTCTAAGGAAGTTGTGTCTACGTCAAATGGTAGTGTCTGTGAAACATACAAAGATGAAGATGCCAGTGTGGTGTTCAGTTGTTGTGTCTATGCTAATGAAACAATCAAAGAACTAGAAGAATCCAAGATTACTGGTTTGAAAAGAATAGTGATTATCAATCCAAGAGATAACCTCAAAGAGGAAGAAGTTATTCTGTTGGGTGGGTCAAAGAAGAAGTTGCTGTTTCGTGGTAACGGCTCCGATGCTGTTTTGATCAGTCGAACTTTGCATGATGCTGAAGGTAGAATCACCGATGTTATTAATTTGAAGTGATGATAATATAGGTGCTCACTGTTTGTTTTGCTTGTACGATCTCAAGTTTTTCTTTTGTTAAATTCTTTTGGCTTTCAAATTCAGATCCAATAATATATTGCCTAGCCCTAATATGTATGCCGCGAATAAGCAATTATCTGTTATAAGTTAGAATTCTATTAATTTTTGAGAAATTAATCCATAGATGTTTTTATTCCAATCAAGGGTGTATTGAATGTTCTTTTTGCGTAACTTGTGATATCGAACGGATAAGTGGAACGGATATTTGACTGATGATGTATTTCATCTGTCCTGATGAGCACTTATACGAAATTATATCAAACAAATTTCAAGCTATATCATGGTCTTTTAATAATTAACAACTGGGGCAGTAGTACTCTACAATGATGTAGAATCAATTGAAAGTTAGATGAATAGATTTGAGTGTGGCTGTACGCGGCTTGTGGTTTTGTGACGGATGACCCAAAATTTGAAACTTGGCATTTTGAAATTGATCCCATCCACTGGTCTGATCCTGCTTGAATCATAATAGTTGAACTTCTATTCCTATCTTAGATGGCATCAACCATTTCGATATCAATATTTTAGAAGATCACGGCTAGTCACATCATATGTGTATAAATCATATTGTTTCAACTTTCATGGAAGTTACCATCGAATTCGGTCCATTAATATTGAGGTTTTTTCGAAGATGGACATCTAGGCAAATTGATGAAGAAATTGGAAGACTCAAGACTCATTGGTTTGTTTGGAAAGATAAGGTCACTGTCACTAAGAATTGTTCAATTTCATCTATGCAAATGTGGGTTATGGAAGGGCATGAACCTAGGCCGTAAGAAAGACAGGTGGGGCCGAAGTTTGTTTGCTCAATCCTTTTGTTTGGTCTCTTCGCATCTGATGGCAAATCTCAACATGTTTCCCCGTTCTTCGAATCTTTCATCATCCTTTTGTTTGAAGATGAAGATAGATTCAACACTTATCCTCAATCAATAGTGACAGGCAATTTGATACACTATAGTCTTCAAGAATCGCTCCAAAATGTTCCATTATACGCCATCGTACATAAGATCTATGTCCAGGTTATTCACGATGCAACAGGATACTTTCCAACTAGATACAACTGACAAATCCCAACACTTGTCTTTCACTTATGATATTGATCCAATGACCAACAAGTATCGTCAAATCACAAGCACTGAAAAAGAGAAAAAGACTCATTATTTCTTCAACTCACAAGAACTCATTTACAAGGTTGTTGCTATTTTCGAAGTCGGGACGCTGGAATACGCCGAACTACCAGATGGTTACTTTTTACTTGTTCGTATTTCATATGAAGAAGATTCTCGTTTCACCAAAGAGTTTGATTCAGACGGTGTACTCTATAAAGAAACAAAGAAATACTCTGATGGTAGAGTTTATGAACTTCACCTAGATATCGATACCGGTGTTCTGTTTGAATATTATGTACATCCTGATGGAAGCATTATTGAAGTTGAAGTGCGCAAAGATACTGGCTCAAGAAGAATAGTTTTAATCAATAAAAAAGACAACTCTAGACAAGAAGATGTTTTTTCGTCAGATGGGTCAGGAAAGAGCTTGTTGTTTCATGGTACTGGCAGCAATGCTGCTTTAGTCAGCATAACTCTTTACGATGCAGAAGGTAAAATCACTGATGTTATTAAGTTGAAATGATGTCAATGGGTTCTGTGGTCTCACAGTTAAGTTTGTTTAAATTGTCACATTGATTTTCGATTCCAGATGACTGGTATTGCTTGTATTCTCCTCTACTTTAATAGAAATTTATCTCTGTTCAATGTCAAAAAAAGGTTAGTTAAGTAAATATGAATAATATATTGTTAATTTATGTAAAGAAATATTTACTGGTATTGAATACTTGGTCTTTAGAAATCGTGGAGTGGAATCCACCCAGTATGAAACCAGTTCAGGGTGAGGTTCGAATCCGCATAATGAGGAAATCTGAACAACTCCATGAGCTCTACTGTAAACTATCACACTGATATTTTGTTGAAACCAGCTAATCTATATCTTGTAATAATCAACGTAATTGTACTCACAGCACAAGTAGCGCCACAGAAAGCAACCATACCATTATATCCAGCGCTGGTCTTAGTGATTTGCATACCGATGGGCAAACAAAATAGATTTCCAAAACTGACGAAGAAGTAAGCTGTACCATAACGTTTACCAATATCTTGAGGCCTAGAGATAGCTGAAGTGCATAATGGAGTTAAAGCCAATGTTCCTGCCATACCAAACCCGTATAAGATACAAAAGACAAAGAACGTACCTTCTTTACTTCCAAATGGTAACCAGAAAATAAATATTGAAAGAGTCATTAGCAAGGAACATAAGATCATCAAGTTGAAATTACCATAATGGTCAGAAAGATGGCTTGGAAGGTATCTGCCCATTATACCTGAAGCATTTAACACGGTCAATGCAACCAACGCTATGGATTCTGAGTACCCTTTATTCAACGCATATGAAGGAACGTAGGTCGTCACTAACACAAGAGAAAACTCATTCAAAAACAAAGAAAGAACAAGCCACATGAAAATATTGTCTTTCAAGACTCCAAAATCAATGCCTTTCATGATACGGCTCCACATTGATTTACCTTCATTTGGATCAACACCTCCATTCTTCAGTTTGTCAAATTCTTTGATTTCCTCTAATCTATCATCAACTAATACGCAAGAAGTAACTAAGGTACCAAAGAAGATAAATCCCAACGTACGGATGGTCCAGACATACCCAATCTTAGGATACAAGGAACGGCAAACCAAAGGCCAAACAACACCTCCTATAGAAGCACCAGGCATGGCGATTCCCAATGCTAAACCTCTGTTTCTCTTGAAGTAATGTGAGACAACACTGACTAGCGGAGCCATCATCAAAGCACAGCCTGTTCCAGAACAGATACCAAACCCAAGAATAAACTGGTATAACTCCGTTGAATTAGCAGTGGCAAATAAGCCACCGACAATCATAGCAGCTCCAATTAGGCATAATTTCCTAGCACCCATCAAGTCAAACAATATACCAGAGACTAAATTCAAACCAAACGTGATGAATGAGAAAATGGAGAAGATCCAAGAGATGGAAGTTGAAGAAACGTCAACTAAGATATTTTTGGAAATGTATGATTCAATGGCACCTGTTGTGTTAAGTAGACCAAAACAACAAACGAGGCCAAGTAGTACGCCAATAACAACGCTCCACGCTTTCAAACCACCGTCTGGGTACGTCATGTCATCCTGCTGCTGGAGCACCTCCATTGACAGCTGACTTTTGCCTTCTTCTTCAAGATCACCATGCCGGTTGATAGTGGTCACTGGGCTCAGCTCATTGATGCTTGTAATCGACGGAGTTCTGATAGTGGTTCTAGTTGCAGTTTTCTTGATTGTGTGACCCGTAGCTGATGAATGACCAATGGTTCTTTTGGCATCGGTAGAATCAGATATTCTTGCAGAGACCTTGTACTTGAAATCTAAAGAGGTTGACTTGGAATAATCAGATTCTTCTTCAAAACTGTGATTCTTGTGAGCTCGGGATTTGCCGTTTGATGATAAGGATGAAAGTTCACAGTCGTCAGTCTTCTTAACCGCACCTGTGGTGTCTGTGAAATTGATGTAACTAGGAGGAGTAATCATTGGAAGTTGGTGTAGGCAATTTGATGTTGTCTTTGTTTATATCTGGGTACAATGGTTCACCCATTCACTTGATAAAATCATTGACGTTCCGGTTTAGGCTTCAGCTATAATTTGACATCTTGATAACGAATCAATTTGGTCTGATCGCTGCAACATAGGTTAATCTAAACGGCTATTTCTCAAAATGAATTTCCAATTTGGACTGGTGCACGGCTTCACTAATAGGATTTTGATTTCACTATAGGAAACTTTTCCTAATAAATGTTGCGAGCCAATTCATATAAGTCAAAGAACATGTTCTCCTCCTAATCCAACTTTACAATCACTTGGCATAAACGAGCCTCCATATCGATGCAATATTACTAATCAGATACAATATGCAATTGATGTCAACAATTTAGTCCCCTCAACAACACGGTACTTCAAAAAACAAAACAACAGAACATGGTCTCGACTTATAGTTATCCACTGATCGCAATGATTCCCAATGCTAGGCCAATTTAACGGACGCCTTCAAGGTGACCACATTGCTTTGCCTAATAAATGTTCAATGTTGTCCAAATTAACTTTACATTCCTTCCATCCACCTTACTACTGTTTCCAGAAGGTGAAAGAAAAAAGTCAATATTAGAAGTTGGCATCCAGAATGGTCCATAGGTTTTAACAGATCGATAATCAGTTGATGCCTTTGGTTCAGTCAATATTACTTTTCAGGTTTTATTTTTGAAGATGTTACCTAGTCAAAACCTCGACGTGGTGAATGTGTATATTTAGCTTAACTCAAATCAAATTCAAAGCAAAATATTACCAGGCGTCTTTTGATCATCCAGGGGTTCCCACACTTGGTACAAACATTTCTAAACAAGTTCATATATACTTGATAGAAACGCTTTTATACGCCATCTCCCTTTGAAGTTGTTTGATGGATACGGTGTTCTGTCTCACAATAAAGAGAGCAGTGTTTTTCCCAGTTGCTTGATTAAAGTCTAGAAAGTGTCGAGATGTTGATATCAGGAGTGATTACTATTTAGCATCATCTGTGGCTTGTCAGCTAACCAAGAAACCTTCTGTTCACAAGATATTGAACCATATTCCATTGAAATTTGATGTTTTTGGCCTTGAATGCAAATTATATCCACGCTGTTGATTTCTGATGTATAGTCAAATTGACGTATATATTTATTTCTAACATTTATAAGCAAGTCGAACAATTGACCCTATTTTAATATTCTCCTCTCAGTTCCACACTCCACACAAAGGTGGCCCGTTGAATGATTCAGCTATATATACTCATAAGTAGTGAGCCATGTGTATATATATATGAACTTTTTAGAACATCAGACATGGGCCAATGCGCCTTAAACCATATTTTCAGATTAGAGACAGGAGTGTATACAGATCAATATTGGATCATGTTCTTTTGAATCGATTTAAATTAAACAGCTGCCGTGGTTATTAACCTATAGTCCATGGATGTGTACTGTACCCAATTTGGGCCCCTGGAGTATATATATAAACTGATGTCATATAGATGGGCTTTAATTTGTCCGTCTCTACAACTACACAACTCTTATCAAATTTACATATATAGAAGAGTTGATACCAAATTGTGGTTTCTGACTAATTTCCATTGATATGTTTGTCATCAAGGATCAGCATATGAATTGTGTATATGATCGATCTGATATTATAAGGTTGTTTTGATCTTATATTTTACTTCTTTTTATATTCGGGAGTTTGTTCGATGGCTGTTTGTGAGTGGTATGGCTTAGACGTTCGCGTAAACGGTATATTCAACAACCATGCATTTTTGTAAATTTGTGTAGAAGAAGTGCACGTCAAATGTGAAACCCGTTTTCTCACCTTTCTATTTCAATTGTCAACAATCAATTGATCAAAGAGAAATTTGATCATGAGCTGCCAAGGTATAAGTATCATCATGAATCTCCTTTGAAGTATCAGCAAGTGGAGTTTATTTGCATAGTGTGGACGTGTCAAATCAAAACTTCCTATACCAAACAAATCAACAAATTTGGTCATGTTTCAGTTTACCATTCTACCGTTTTTACTTCAACTACTCTATCTCACATCCACAGCAGAATCAAAAGAAGTATGGCAAACCTCACTACGTTTACCAGGTTATAATGCCTACGTCTCGGGGTGTATGAGCACCACAACTACACTCTATA
>JAKTRY010000302.1:0-29151 GCA_030579935.1 Ambrosiozyma cicatricosa | reverse complement strand
ACTCCAAAAAGAAATGCTGCTATTGTCACCACAACAACTGTTTTAACACCAATGACCACTTGTGGGATGAATGTAAGGTTACACAACAAATATGGAAGATCATTAAGGGTGGTACAACTTTAAGAATGAATTCCAAATTTGCTCCGAGCAACATCAGTCAACAGGCATTAATTGGTAACATTATGCCAGCTTAATATTTAGTCAAATTCAACATCTTTATTGAACTTTTACTAAAGATTAACTCCCATAATTTTGTTCCAAGTCCACATTTCCATATCTTCATCCCATAAAATACCAGTTCTGAACAATTGAAAGCTATAGTGAATTAAGAAACTTGTTCTTTTGCATCAGATGCCAATTATGATCTAAAATAAATGTATTACAAAGTAGGAAGACGATTTCGTCTTCTTTAACATATACCTGACTCTTTTTTAAAACCTCTTTATATAACGAAATCCAAACAACTTCGTTTGGCATTTCATTGATTTTATAGTTTATTTAATGTATGATCTTTTATTACGTTAAAAAAAAGATCTGCTTGATCTGCCCAAAAATGGATGTATTGAAGAATGTGGCTATGGTGGCAGTGGTGGGTCGGGAGGCTGGTTATCGGGCGGATGAAAAATAAATGTGGCTGGAATCTATTTTCTATGTTTCAAACTTTCTTTTTCAAATTTCTGTGGCAGTCGCACAATTAGACAATCATAGGAAATCTTTCTGTGAATTTGCATGTGGGCTTGCCGCTTCTCGTTTTAACGTGTCCTTAAGTTAAGCCCAAATTTGCCATTGCCATTTCTTTCAACTTTTACGTATCAGATTTACACATTCCATCATCTAAAACAGACGACAGAACACAAAAGCCATATTTATCAACTGCTTAAATATAACTTTGTTTGTCTCACATATACAGAACTTTCCTATCTCCAGCACTCCATCTTATCAGAGATCAATACAGGACAATCTAGTTCAGTTCACCAGTTTTCCAATAGCTTAGATTATTTCAACGCTAACAGCAAAGAAACAACAACAAAATGGCTTCAATCATTACACAAGGTAGACAAAAATTTTTCCTCTTGATAGGTGCCACTTTCATTCTTTTATTTTTGGTTTACGTGATGACAAACAATGAAGAATCAAGACAACTTTCATTGAAACCAATCAAGCACTTCCTAACTTCTAAATACGAATCAGCCAATGGTCAAGAACCCGTTGAAACGTCTGAACCTACTTCTGGTGACAACACAAGATCAGAAGATGCTAAGATTGTCGTTGTTAATTCTGATTCTTTGGTTCAAACTGAACACGTTTCTGATGATGTTAAGAAAGCCGAAAAATTCAAGGAAAAGACTAGTGATTAGTTATGACCGGTTCTTAACTGAGCTGTTTTAGCTTTTGCCATATTCATTTTTGTATAAATTATACGCCTTCTGATGCCTCCTCTGTTTTGGTTTGTCTTTTATTATGTTTCCAGTACCAATCGATATATTGCTTTTCTTCATTGCTTCCTATTTAGGGAGTTTCTATCCTTTCCCATTTACTGTAGTTCTTCAAGATTAACGCCTGAAGGCTCCTTCTCAGCATACCTCATGTTATATAGATCAAATTCTAATTCTTCATTCTCTCCGCATGAATTCTAATAAATGTAGTAATGTACTAGCAGATTTCGTATATGTGTTTTTATATTATTCGAGTACAAAAAAGGTGGAAATGATAGAAATCATTCCTGATATATAAGAGGAAACAAAATTTCTGAGTCAATCTAAACCTTTTCAGCACCACTTAATCTAACAGCAGCACCATATTTCTGTAACTTGGTCAATAGAGCATCACCATTCTTGATTAACAATTGGTATTGGTTATCCTTATTATCTGGTCTATTTGTTTCAACAATACCATTCACTCTATCAATAATACAATTCAACTTCTTGTTTGGAATAAACTTACATAAATCAGCATCCAAGAATTCAACACTAACACCAAATGAAGTGGCCATGGATTTCAACGACAAAGATTTGTAACTTTCCAGAAGTTGGGAGTATGCTCTACATCTCACTTCTCTGATATAGTAATTCACATGAGGTTGCAAGTATTTATCCTTTTTCAAAATTTCATTGGATGTCTCGATCAAGTTAGGGAAAAACTTGTTGTATTCTGCGTAGTATAGGGACTTGATCAATTGATAGATTGGTTGTAATTGGTCGGTGTTGGAGTTGATAGCCAAAATTTCTGGAGATTCAATCAACTTTTTCTTCAAATCTTGTCTTCCCAAGGCAATTACACCACAGATCAAAGAGTATTCAGCGACTTGTTCATAGGTGGAAATTTCAGTGGATGTGAAAGTAGAAAGAGAGTCGATGAACAATTTGGAAGCCTCTTCAAACTTTCTGGTGGACATTGAATATATACCCAAGTATGTCTTGTATCTATTTCTTCTTTCCCAATCACCACCCTTTTCAATCAAATTGTTTGCCTCGTCCAAGTACTTCTTAGTGAATTGTTTGTCATCATAAAAGAAACCAACTCTAGCAATGGTTAAAAGTAAATCTATTTTAGACCCAGTTGAAGGTGCCAGCTCCAAAGTTTTCTTCAAATTAGCCATCACATTCTCTTTGTCACCAATAGAGGCATAGTAATCACCTAATTGAGTCCAAATCTTTAAAATTTCAATCTCTCCTTCATCATCCTCACTTAACTTGTCAATTTGTAGTTTCAAATCAGCAACTTTGGCTTTGTTTTTGGCAACCAATGAATCGTATAGGCTTTGGTCCCATTCCAAATGTGGCAATTTCAAATCATAGTAAAGGTAATGGTAATATGGAGCCATTTCATTTTCTTTAATCTTGTTCAAAACGGTGTCAAACAATCCGGTTTCACCAAGGTTGTTCTTTATCAAATAAACATCTTGAGAAATTTGGAAATCTGGAATTCTAGCAACTCCTGATGAAAGAGTATCAATGGATGTCATCATGCTATGTGTATTTTGTTGAATTGAGATGTTTTGTGAGTGATGTTTTGAAGTTGTTGGACCCTGTGTTGTCTTTTGGCGTCCTGGTATTTGCCACTTGCTTACATCCAAAAATCATCGCCGACCAATTCACTCTCCAGCGCATCCGTGCACCACTGTGATCCAGACATCAACACGTTCACCTCAGTTTGATTTGAAGACTATCATTTTAGCTGTACGCCTAATAATTTGCAATTGGGTGATATATTCTTTCATGAAATAGCAATTTAGTTAGTTTAGATGTCATTGGTTTACAGTATGCCGAGCTTCTTTTGATGTCTTCACTGTTCAGTCAGAGAGTGTACCGGCCTCGACTTCAAAAATCGAAATCACAATTATGGACTAGCCGCCTTGGTAAAAATGGACAGTGTTTTTAGATCATGTTTTTCACATTCCAACTCTTTAACCAGCCATCTCGCATTTATTCAACACAATACATGCCATTTCTTGATTGTATATTTAAGTAGATGTCTTCCACGATTTGAAAGGGACCTGCAAACCTGCAAGACCCTTAGAATTTCAATATGTTTGGCCATCTCAGTTGTTCAAAGTCACAGATAGACAAACAATTTCCAAAACGTGAACTCCCTACCAACAATACAGCAAGTTTAATATACTGACTCAAATCCACATAATGCCTGAAGTCTATTACACAAACATCGTCGATGATAATGGTGAATTCCTGAATAGTGTAAGAACAGATGTGATGTATGTCAACGGTGCTTGCAGAGGCCATGCGAAAAACTATCAACCAAGACATGCCGGAGTTGGTATTTACCTAGATGAAAATGACATCAGAAACAAATCCATCTACTTGGGTAATGCCGACTACACAAACCAATATGTTGAACTGATGGCAGTTTATGAATCATTGAAATGGATCTCTCAGCTTTGGTCACTTTTCCCTAATGTCAAACACACGATACGCACAGATTCCAAATACGCTTTCAAAGCATTGACGAAATGGTTCCATAAATGGCAAAGAAATGGATGGAGAAATTCTCATGGTATGCAGGTTCCTAACAGACGACTCATTAACGATTGTTTGAAATACATTAACGATATCAATAAGAAGTATGCTACCGTTTGCTATGGAGATATTGAAATTCAATTAATGGAAGATGAAGAAGATCAGCTTTCTGTTGATGGTAACAAGCATGCATATGAACTTGTTCAGCAAGCTATTGATGATTCTATTGAAAGTGACGAGGAGTTTGAAGAAGATCTGTATTTTTCATCTTCTGATGAAGACAGTGATTCTCATCGTTATTCTTATTGAGAAAATTTGTGACAACTTTCGCTTATTGGTTTTGGGTTTTTATTATTTATTTTGTTTTTTAATCAGTTTTCAGCCTGTATTTTTATAGAATACGTTCGTACTTATACCTTATCAATTTATGTTTACAGTATCTTTATGTTCAATTTTCACATACTATCACAAATTCCAGATTCCATGGAATCCAGTTAATCCAGTAGCAAGTAGCTTCAAAATTCAAATTCGCACGCATCCCTCAATTTTTGACGTGAATATCACAGACAGACTCTAAGTCTCTAACTAACAGTACCACATAAATAATCCTCCTAACAATCCACTCAGGAATTACAAGTCCAAATATGATATATCTTTAGTCAAATGGAAACCACATAGCTCCATTTCTACTTTGTCAGTTTCATCAAGGAATTCCAATCCATTGCATGGTTCTTATGTTCGATAGGTTCATTCCATGTTTAACACTTACAGGTCTTCTATTTAGCAACCACTCAAATTAAGAAACAACATTCTTGAAAGCCAAATTTTCAAAATTTCTTAAGGAACATCCTTGACTATGCTTATAAGGCAACTGATTTCCCTTAATTATGTTTCGTCTTATAATATGGTGATGAAAAGTTGATGACCTGAATGATGAACCTCGTCAGTGCTGATTCTATTGAACCTGCAACACTTCAACCAATTATATACTACTTCAAAGGAATTAGATATAAGAACAGCGGCATTCAAACTTGCCAACTAATTGCTTACACATTGAGACAAACTGTTAACAAGCAGCACTGACTCCAAATATACCTGGTGAAGTGGAACACTATTTCCGTGATATCGTTACAACATACAGATCAGATGTCATGTATGTTGATGGATTAATATGATCCAATGATGGCAATGATACATTTGGGGCTGGTGTTGGAATTCATTGTGGAGAAGACAACCCCAGAAACCGTCAATTTTATTTGGGTCAGTGCTATTGTATTTCAAGTGAATTTGTCAATCTGAAAGCATTCCAAATTGCTCTCAACCGTGTGTTAGATGTTTGGAATGATGAGAACTTGGGAGTTGGTGTTAGAAGAAGAAGAGTGGAAATTCGATCAAATTCAAAATATGCTGTTAATTCCTTAACAAACTGGTGGAAAACTTGGCAAGAGAATGATTAGATAGCAGTTAGTAGTGGTAATACCATTGCCAATTCAGAGCTAATTCAGGATTGTTTTGAGTTGATTGAGTTGATCAATGAGAATTACGGTGAATTTACGATGAATTACGCTACGATCATATTGAAATCAAGTGGGTTAATAGAAAGTACGAAGGAATTGGATGCATGTGCTGATGACCTTGCTTTTGACGCCAATGAGGATGAATATGGTGATTCGATTTATTACTATTAATCGCTAATAGAGCTTCTGGAAGTTTTATGTTTCTTTATTAACAATAGGGCAATTGAATTTCGAATTTCGAAAAGATAAAGCTGGAAATATCCATGTGGCGGTTTTAGTGTGAATATAGTTTGATTTTCTACATGCGATCTGGAGAGCGTGCCTTAAAAGTCGAAAGTGATATATACACTAGCTGATGATTCGATGTTTCCTTTTGAAATATCGAGCATTCAAAGTTGAATTCATTACATATATATAGATGTTGTGCCTGATACTTTTGTCCTATGTGTAGCATTGAACCGTAACAATTGTACTTGTTCATTATATCCGATGTAGATTAACCTCCGCTTAACTGTTGTCTGTCATCTGGACGATATCTGCACAGTGCAGTGGGAACACTTTTGCCATCTGCCATTCCGAGTACGCGTTGTTGTTCTGACGATTGAAAAGAAACTGCAGGCAACCATTATAACAACAAGATGGACTAAACTAAACGGTACAACGTTAAAGGTTCATTCATCATGAAGTAAACCGTTACAGCAGGATTGTCTGCAGGCACGTCTCTTGTTCTTATTTCCTTGAAAACACCAGCAGATTCATTCCACAAAGCTCTCTTTTTTCTATTCAAACCGAGTTTTTTCCATATTTACACACACGTCACACGCAACAACAACATACACAAATACACTATACGACATTAACAAACATAGATCAAACATGGTTGAGTCTTACTGGTCGGAATATACTAACAGCTATGATGAATACAGAACCATCATCATATACGTTGACGGTGCCTGTAGTGGCAATAATCAAAGAGGTGCCAATAGATGGGCTGGTGCCGGTGTTTTCTATGGACCTAACGATCACAGAAACAAATCATGTTACCTTGGATGTGGGCCACACTTAACAAACCAATATGCAGAATTGACAGCCATGAAGATTGGTTTGACTTGCATTCTTGATGAATGGAACAAAAATCACAATGAGCTTTATCGAGTTGAAATCAGATCAGATTCTCGATACGCTATCAATTGTGTCACTAAATGGTGGAAATCATGGGAACATAGAGGTTGGGTTACTTCTGTTGGAAACCCTGTTGCCAATCAAGACTTAATCAGAGATTGTTTGGACTTGATTGATGATATCAACAGTAACTACCAAGATGTTGGATTTGAGAATTTGGAGATCAATTGGGTTCAAGGACATAGTGGAGTTTATGGTAATGAGATGGCCGATGATCTAGCAAATGAAGCAATTGATAATGAGTCTGGGGACACCATATACTACTACAACTACGATTGAAAAGAAAAGAAATGTATTGTCACCCAGTTTGGAGAGTTTCCAAGAGCCAGGAAACTACCTTGTGTCGTTTTGATTTACTTTCCCCTTTTACTACCACCCTATTTTTGCGATATTATTGTGCATACCGTTTTAGTGCTTAAGGTAGCACGAAACAACATTTGTTTTGTCTTTTCTTGTTTTTCCATATACTATGATCTTTCATTTCAATTGTCTATATATCGATCGATCTTTTTTTCTATTTACCTCTCGTATACATTTGTTCAACATCTTGAAGAAGAAACGCATATCGTGAACCGTGATCATCGTACCTGATGGAGGAATCATTCGATGCGAAGAAATATCGGACTGTATTACCAGCCACGAACTAAATGGAGTGAATGTGGCTCGTATGGCCCCTGTTGGAAAGTGGCTGTGCTATAAAACGACCAAAGGGGGGTTTTGAACAATGTCAACAAAGACATTTAAGAAGCATGACGTGGGATGAAATGAATACTGATACTGCTTGAGTTTACACAACCACCCACCACAAAAACAGAAAGACATTACAACAGTATATCCATCGTATTTCCAAAATGTCCATTGAATTGATGTTCGATGAATATAAGCGACTTTTAAAGCAAATTGAAGTGATATCGTATGAGTTAAGGTCAGTTGAGCCAGGAACAGATTTTGACATTTCACAACTCAGAGAAAACAACACTACCAGGGTATTAGATATCTATGACAACTTGGACTACTTGAATGCTCAAATCGAATACACCAAACTGTCTGAATTTGACGACTATTTAGATGAACATCAATACGATTTTTCAAGATTGAAAGAGAGATACAATGATTTGAAAGTTGAGTTTAGAAAATCACAATTAATATCTAAGGATATCGAATACACTGCAATTAAAGAGAATGATATTGAGGAAGAAGAACTTCCTGATAACAATGATAACTTATATACTCAAAATTGTACTGGTTTTGATGACAAGTCGTTGAAGAAATTATCTATGCAAGAACAATTACTTGACAAGAACACCCGAGTCACAACAAAACTTCAGAACATCAACTCTTTATTACAATCCTCCATCTTAACAGGTGAAATGAACGCACAGGATCTATCAAACTCAAGCAGAAACTTGGGTGAGCTCTCAGACAAGTATGATTTTTTCGCAGATGTGCTGGTGAAGACCAATAAATTAGTGAAGACAATCAATGCATCAAGCAACAAAGAAAGAAGACGTATATACTATGCACTTGCGTTTTTCTTTTCCGTGTGTGCTTGGATCATCTTCAAAAGAGTTCTTTATAAGCCGATCCGTTTGGTTCTTTGGATTTTCTTCCAACTGCTGTCATTCGTGTTTGGTGGATCCAGCCATGATGCTAATCCTTCAATCCATACTGGTCTGGCTTACGCCACCAACGTCAGACGCAATACTCCAAACCCAAATGTTTCTACTTTCACCGAGCCAGTTCTTAGTGTTAGCTCACTTGTTGACCATATCAGCACCACTGTTCTTTATGCTGCTAAAGAGTCTCTTTCGAATACGATATCCTATGTCACTGAACAAGTTGAACACTATCAACCACCTGAAGAAGTCACGGAATACGTTACCGAAACTATTGTTGAAACTGTGAGTACCGCAACACAACACGCCTACGGTGCTGCTTACGATGCCTACGATGAGGATTACTACGCTATGATGAGAGATGAGTTATAGGTTGGGTTTAATACGATTTTGTCACCTAGAAGACTTCGAATCTCAAAAACTTCAATTCTTTTACTTTAATTTTCCCCACTTCCATGTGTTTTGTTTGTTTAGTTTGTTGTTATTGTTTCTTGCACATTTATATTTAGCCCACCCTAAAAACCAACAGTGTATAAAACAAAGCAAAAAAAACTAAAAGACAATAAGCAACGCTAATCTAAGTAGACTATCATTTAACAAAAAAAGCTATCAGAAAAGTCGATCGTCAATATTGTGCAAATTTGTCTGTGTAATATTGTTAATTGGGGAAATAATTGCAGCAGATAAATAAACGGGAAATAATTGCGAAAAAACTACGAACAATGATCTAATAATCGTCACCTCTGGAAACAACTTCTTTTCTGGTTGGATGCAACAAAATAGTGTGTTCATATTGAGCAGTGTAACAGCCTTTGATATCGTTCAATGGTGGGTAATCAGAGACCAAACCAGCTTTACACAAGGTATTCAAAGCGAGCAAGTACTTATCTTCACCGATTCTGTCCAAGTATCTACGACAGAAAGGCAATGATCCGAAGTTGTTTTCAATGGTAGTCATCAACTTCTTGGCTCTCTCCAATCTGATAGGAGCATTAGCAGGAGCGTTCAAGTTCTTAGCATAATGAGAACATTCACCACTTCCAACAACGTAACCTTTACCGGTGGAACCGAAAGTTTCAATGGCAAAAGTCTCACCTTCTTCCATTCTTGTAGTGTCACCGTTCTTAACAATAGGAACAGACTTACCACCATGGATTTGGTAATCTTTGATGTTGTGACCGTTCAAGTTTCTAATACACTTCACAGGATAAGTCTTACCATCCAATTCAACTTCATAACTTTCCATCACTTCTTCGATTTGTTCACCGATATCAGTTAATCTAACATCAATACCAGCAGCCTTGATACCAGTGTTGGTGGCTTCCTTGACAGCTTTCAACAAGTTGTCATACTTGTCATTGAAAGTATGGGTGAAGGCACAATCAATGATTCTACCATTGACATGCACACCAAAATCAACCTTCATGACATCGTCATAGTTCAACACGGTCTTATCACCGGCATTGGGAGTATAATGGGCAGCACAGTGGTTCAAAGAGACACCACAAGGGAACCCCATACCGGCCTTCTTGGTATCGTTGGTATCACTGTACGCTCTAACACCGTTCTCGATCAATTCAGTGATTTCAATCATGGTCATACCTGGCTTGATCTTCTCCTTAGCCATCTTTCTGACTCTTCTATGAATCTCGGCACCTTTTCTGTAGTCGTTCCATGCTGTACTGTTCTTGTTGTCCAAGTATCTGTATTCCTCATCGGTGGTTCTTTTCAAGTTGCCATCACCTGGATGGTCCATCCATTCACCTTGTGGGTAAACACCATTGGTGTAAAATTGAGAAATACCATGGGCTCCTCCTTTCTTCTTCTTGCTTTTCTTCTTTTTCTTCTTCTTTTTTTCGCCTTCTCCTGCTGGTGTTGTCTTGCTAGCACCTTCGATATCCTCTTCACCGACATGTTCTGGAGCAGCTTTCTTTTCGGCTGCTGGGGCAGTCTCCTTGGTGGACAATTTTTGCAACTTTTCTTCAACAGCTTCAACGGATTTGGCCTTTGTCTCTTCACTCATTGTTTGGTATTGTGATGGGTTAATTGACTTGGTTTGTGTAAGTCTTTCGAAGAGGGGGAAGAAGCCAATGGTAGGCAATTGATAGCAACCTTTACAGTTGAGAGTGTGAGGTGAGATTGAGCATCCGCACCAAAAGTTCAAAAATTTTCAAGACCCACTGAAGTTTGAAATGTGAGCACAAATCATTTTAGAGACGGTCTGTGGTGATGGAAACTCAAGTCGACGTATACTGAAACCATCATCTTGTCATTCAACACGACAATACCACCACATAATATAACCACGATGTTCAGAATAATACCAAGTTCAGTTTTGAAAACCCAAAGACAAAGTGTTGTGAACGTGGCGAGATGGAACTCCACCACAACAACCCCACCACAAACCAAACGTGATCCATTAGCCATGCTATTGAACAACGTTAAGTCAGGAAAGAGTCAAAACAACTTCAAGAGTGATATGAGTTCCTTCATGGGTATTGGAGTTAAGAAGACCGCCATCACACCATATGAAACCGCATGTAACATGCCTTTGGCTGGACAATATGCCGGTAGAACATTGATTACATCAAGAATGACCACAGGTATGGCTATTGCTAGATTTAACACGTTGGTGAAGAGTAACAGATTGCATGAGATTTATAACAAGCAGAGATTCTACACCAAGCCATGTAAGAGACTTGTGGAGAAGAGAATTGCCAATAAGAAGAAGAGATTCGATGCTGGTATCGCCAACTTGTTTGAGGTTGTTAAGAACGCTGTTAGAAAGGGTTACTGATTGTGATTGTCTGTTTCTGTTTCTGTTTCTGCTTCTGTCTCTGTTTATTATTTTCTCCATTTACCCTTGTCTCTTGTATATATAGTCCAATGAAAACATTCCCATAGTATTAGCTTACACGGTTACACTATAGTGTGTAAAAACCAAAAATCGTATAGTCTACGTCCAACTCGAGCGACTAAATAATTCGCTTGTAAGAATTGTCATGAAATTTTAGAGGCAGAACTTAAGACCAAGGCCGAATCTATATAAAGTAAACAGTGAACAAAACGCCAGATTCCTCTCCAAAGTCCAAAGTTCAGAATCATAATTAGAATCAGAATCTGGCCAACTCATCATCAACTTCAACTTCTTCCTCTTTATCATCTTTCTTCTTTTCTAAACAAACATCACCTACTGGTCCGCTTTTGAACGTACAACCACAACCACAATCAGAAACAGCACCACCATGTCGGATGTCAAAACCAGTGTCATTGTGCTCGCAAACACCATCCTCGGAACAGGTCTCTTAAGTATCCCATATGCCATCAAATCAGATGGATTAACCTTAGGTATCACCCTAGTGGTTGCCTCTGCCTGCACTTCAGCGTTTGGTCTCTACTGTCTTTCCGTTGCAGCCAAATTTGCTATTCCAGGACATGCCTCTTTCTTTGCTTTGAGTAAATTAACAGTGCCCCAACTTGGTATAGTGTTTGATTTAGCCATCGCTGTCAAATGTTTCGGTGTTGCTTGTTCATATCTTATCGTCATTGGTGATTTGATGCCTCAGATTGTCACTTCTCTTGTTGATTCCGAGTTCCTTCAAGATCATGATTATTTGGCGAGCAGAACACTATGGATTACTGTGTTTCTGATCATTATTTTACCTTTGGTTTACAAGAGAAATTTGGATTCTTTGAGAACTGCTTCTCTGATTGCTTTGGCTTCTGTTGTTTACTTGGTTATCTTAGTCATTGTCCATTTCGTGCACATCTTATTCGGTGGTAAAGAAAACATAGTCAAAGGTGACATCCATTATTTGAAACCAGCTTCATTACCAGCAGTGTTATCAGCTTTCCCAATCTTAGTGTTTGGTTTTACGTGCCATCAAAATCAGTTTTCAGTCATCAATGAACTCGGAGATAGATCACAATCCAACATCAACAAAATCATCTCCTTAACAATTGGTTCGGCTTGTATCCTATACGTTGTCGTTGGTGTCTCTGGTTACTTGACTTTTGGCGATAACGTTGCCGGTAACATCATCACAATGTACCCTGACTCAGTGACCACAACCATAGGTAGAATCGCCATTGTGATCCTAGTGGCACTATCCTACCCATTACAATCCAACCCAGCAAGACAATCTTTCAACCATGTGACATACTACATTCACGAATCAAACCTGGCTAGATCAGTGAGATCACTACGTAAATCAATAAGCAGATCAGCCAGTGTCTCTACTTTTTCATCAAATACATCGAGTGTCGTTGATGAAAGAAGATCGTTGATTAACATCATACAACAAGCACAATTACAACAACAACTTCAAGAAAATGTTTTCCTGGAACCAGAGAACAACGAAACTCCATTTATCGATGATACAGATGTCGTTAGAGAAGAAATCCAAGAGAGTGGAGCAGGTGAAAAATACGTTGAATTGACAAACATGAAATTGATAGTCATCACAACCATCATCGTCATCTTATCATACTTGATTTCCATCTCCGTTGACTCATTGGCTCGTGTGTTGGCCATCGTTGGTGCCACTGGTTCCACCTCGATTTCTTTCATTTTGCCTGGTTTCTTCACTTATAAGCTTTTGGGTGCAGATGGTACGTTGTTGTCGTACAAAGACAGAATAGTCAAGTACTCTGCACTGGCTTTGTCTATTTGGGGTTTTGTTGTCATGTTTGTTTGTTTGACTGCTACTCTTTTCTTAGACCATTAAGGTGAATTCAATTAAGCCAAGTTTATACATTGTTGTCCTTCATTATATAACATCCTGATTCCATCCGCCTCCAATTTTCACTTTTGATACATATACCCGGTCCTCTACTCCTACCGTACCCGTGTCCTACCGTTTTCGATCTATCTTTATTTATAACGACCTCTTAGAATAATAATGACTATGTTTTACTACTATACTTCTCTTTTTAAAATTTAAATCTGTTTGAACTTTTTGCACCGGGTATTTGAATTTATTAGACTACTTCATGAACCATGATTTATAATAAAGAATTCGAAAAAAAGAGCTGTATGTAAACACAAATCAAGAAACTGAAACGATTTAAAAAGCTGATAAAATTAAAGGCATTTGTTGAAAAAGAAGAGAAATTGATGAGCACCTAGTTTAGTTTTCTTTATTCTCTGTATAATTTGCATCCAAATTCTCTAAAGCCTCTTTAATCAAGTGAGACCCCTTAGGATCCAAATTCAAAGCAATGGTGAACTGTTTAATAGCATCATTCTTACGATCATAAATCTTGTACAACTTACCCAACAAGAAATGAACCGATGCTTCATCAGGAGCCAAATTTTCCAATTTTTCAAAATCTTTCAAAGCCAAATCATACTGTTCCGAATAAAACAAAGACTGAGCTTTCTTAAACAAAGCCAGCATCGACAATGGTTGTAATTTAGAAGCAAAGATATACTGTCTTAAAGCTTGATCTTTCTTACCCAGTTTCTCCAGCACCATACCGACACAACAGATCAAGATCACGTTCACCGGATTGATCTCAACGGCCTTTCTGAAATGAAACTCGGCTTTTCTGAAATCACCCATTTTCAAATAAACCATTCCGATACCGTATAACGCATTGTAGTGTCTTTGATCTAATGCAATTGCGTTTCTGAAACAATCCAACGCATTTTCAAACGCATCATTGGCTAAAAATTCATGGCCTCTTAAAGTGTAAGCGTAAACACAGCTGCTGTCTTGGTTAATGGCACGTTGGAAACATTTGATGGCTTCATCGGGTTCATGTTTAAGTGAGAACAAGTTTCCCACAGCGATCCAGGATTCAGGTGCATCCTTGTCTATCTCGTGCAGTTCATGGCATAAATAACTCAACTCGATTTCTTTGTGTAGGTGCCAGAGTAAAGTAGAGTAGTATTCCATGTCCGCCACTCTGGTTCTATCTAGTTCTCGAAGCTTGACGAAGTAAAATTCGGCTTGTTCGTAGTTGACTATTTCAAAATGAAGTCTTCCTAATTTGGAGAGAACCCATGGTGTGTTTCTTTCGTTGTCAGGTAATGAATCAAAGGTTCTAATGGCTTTGAAACAATCATATGACATCATTGCCTTGTAACCTTTTGCCAATTTGGAGTAAATCGAAACGAGATATTCATCATTCATGGACTTCAACAAGTTTTCAGGTCTATCGTTCAATTGAGCAGCCAATAAATTGTTGTTGAAGCTTGTCGAGGACCCGCTACCAAAAGTTGAATTAATCATTCTTTTAACACCTCCAGATTCCTTCTTTGCGCTTTGTGAAGATGATGAGCTGTTAGGGTTCACGTTTTGTGCAGTCAATGTGTTCAGTGGATGATTCAATAACCTTGATGTTATAGATGATGAACTTCTGTTTTTCTTTCTGATTATAGAATCAGTTGGCAGACTTGGCTGTTTGAATCCATCGTAACCTGAATTTCGAGTGGCTCTTCTCAGTGGTGCCTCTGGCATCGATGCTTGTTTCAACCTTGGAGTCAACAGGAAATTATTGGAAGGCATTTGTGGATCTGGTGAACCACTAACGGTTCCCAAAGTATTGGAACGGGCAGGTGTGGTCACGCTGATACTTGACTTTTGTTGAAGTCGTTTTTGTTGTTGCTGCTGCTGTTGTTGTTGTTGTTGATCAGATGGTTTCTTCAACTCACCGAATCCAAACCCAAACCCAGATTTCTTATCATCTTGAGAAGTCTTGAATAATGGGTTATTGATATCATTCATTTGATTCACTTTATAGATTGAATTCACTTTCACTTTGACTCCCATCTTGCATAGTGATTCAAAAGCTTCAAACATGTATGGATTCATTTTCAACACCTCAGCATAATAAACGGCGCTTCTTTGAACATCACCAGTCTTAGCATATAGTTTAGCCAACAACATACAGCAGGCAATTGCATCAGGTTGATATCTTTCATATAATTCACCTGTTGTAGAAGAGCTGGTTGCACTACCACCACCGTTGTTGTTACCGTTGGCATTGATGTTGTTGATCTTGTTGTTTCCAGAAGCAGAAAATCCACCTAAGTTTGTCCACAGTTGAGAAGTCTTTGTGAGAGCTTTGGTTCCATCAGCCTCCATATTCAACTCAAGACAAGCCTTAGCGAATAAATAAGAGCATCCAGCATGTTCAGTGGAATATGGTGATGTAACATTGTATACACTCTTGTACTTTTGTTGTTTGTAAAGAGTTAAAGCATAGACGTAGATGGAATCGGTGTTGTTGGCGTTTTGCGCTAGTAATCTCTCTGCTGTAAATTCGGCAGTGGGAAGAAGGTCATGGTCAAGACAGTAGTTGATGGTTGGCCTTAGGTTGTAGAGTGACTGTTGTGGAATGTTCATCTTAATGGGTGTTTCCAAAGGTTTTGTACACTTCAAACGTAACAGGAGACTCTGTTGTGTTGAGCTTTCTGATGATATTCAAGATCAGCCTGTAGCCAAAGCTGTTGATCTAATGCGACACAAGTGACAAGGATTTGAATTTTGTACACGTGCAGATGACAGATTTTAATTTTTCAGGTACTGTGAGTCTTTACACAACATCACCAACTTACACATGGATTAGCCTCCAAAATGTGACACATCGGCATCATATTATACTCTTGAAATACATATTCACATTCAAACCGATTATCTTCCCTGTTCAAGTGACAAAACCACAGCCAGCCGAGTTGACCACAAAATTTTTTGAAATAAATAGAAATTTTGTTAAAGCACTTGTATTATGAAAACGAATAAGAAAAAATGAGCCCATAAGAATCTATATAAGTATTAAAAAAAGAAAATGAAGAGAAAGAAAAAATATAATTAAAAAAACAAATAGATATGAAATTGATCACATAAAAACCCACCAATAGCTCTACGCTTTAATTCCAACAGACTTACCAGCTTTGATTCTCTTTTCAGTCAAGCAAGCAATGACAGCAGCACCAACACCGGATCCGTCTTCAGCAGCAGTCAGTTTAATAGGATAATCTTTCTCATGGCAACTCCAACCAAACACATCTTTCAATCCAAGAGTAGCTCTTTTCTGAAACCCAGGATACTTATTGAACACAGAACCATCCGAAGCACAATTTCCACTCGTATATCCCATCTTTTTACAAATTGCAGCCACTCCACAAATAGACAATCTAGCTGCTCTTGTACCGATGAGGATGCACAATCTATGGATGATTTCTCTTTCAGCTTCTGTTGTATATATACGCAAGTCCTGTTTGAACAATTCATCAACGATACAGAGGTTTTCAAAAGCATCTTGTTCAATTCTAGAAGGATATGAAGTATCCATAATAAAAGGGATTTTCAACTTGGAAACATCTTGATTTTGGAAAATGACACCAGAATCATGGAAATCCAATAGGATCAATCTCAACACTTCCCCGAGATAATAACCGGCAATCATCTTCTCATAGCATTGTTGGCCTGGTCTAGGTGACTCTTCATCGATGATCACATCATACTTGGTTCTTGGCAACACTGAGTTCTCATTATCAAAAGCACCGTACTCACAATTGATAGCCATTGGAACACTATGATCTTCTTGGATATCGGATGGTAATTTATCGTGCAATTTTGGAATATGGTTGGCCAGGTCATAGTAAGCTCCATTGACACCTGTGCCAAAGATCAATCCCATCTTAGTATTTGGATCGGAGTACATTGAAGCAACTAAAGTACCAGTGGTATCGTTTATCAGAGCCACGACATGAACAGGCAATCTTTTCTTATCAATGGCGGCTTGTAGCATTGGGACAACATCGTGGCCTTCAACTCCATGGATATCGAATCCTTTAGTCCAAGTTTGCAAGATTCCTGAATTGATGGCCTTTTGGAAAGCAGGGTAAGAGAAAGTGAATCCTAATGGTAAGCTTTCACGGGTTGTCACACCATCTGGGAAAAACTCCTTGACAAACACTTCAAGGCAATCAGCGATGAAGTCCCATAGTTGTTCAGCTTTGGCTGTTCTCATCCAGTCAGGTAAGGCATATTTAGAATGTGTGAATGAAAAATCGGAGTTTCCTTTCAAATTGACGGCCACTATTCTTAAGTTGGTTCCACCTAAATCAATTGCTAAATAGTCACCTGTTTCTTGACCAGTTGGGAAGTCCAGAACCCAGCCTGGAATCAGTGGAATGTTTCCATCTTCCTTTGATAAACCTTCTTCTAATTCTTTAATGAAATGGGATGTCACTTCTTGAAGTTTCTCTGCTGAGATTGTAAACTCTTTCTCAACTTGGTCAAATTTGGCTTTCAAGGCCTTTGGAATTGAAATAAAATGCTGGATTAACAATCGTTCAAGACATTGGAACTTGTTAGTATCGATAGTTGTTTATTGGAGTGTCAATGGAAGTGACTTTGTAGCTCATGTATATGTCATCTCTGAAAAATCACAGAGAGGTAAACACAAAGGGAACAGGATCAAGATGATACGCACCTTTGAAGGTTCTGGTTGATGGACCATTGTAGTAGTGTAATTTTAGGTGTTGATTGTGTTGTATGGTTTGTAGTTGGTGAAGATAATCCAAGCTGATGAGATGTACTTTCATCACAATTAGGAGGCACACAAGGTATTTATACTGTTTGGATTCTTCAGTTCTATCTTCACATGGCATTTCCTACGATCTCTGAGAAATCTGAGAAGAGAAAACAGAGCTCATCGCACCGCTTATCAGCATGCCAATGCACCCGAGTGCGTGTCGGGCTTTCACCCGAATCGGGCAGTTTCAGCGCTTCCCAGTGCAGCGGGCTCGATATCTGAATTGGGAAATTTGAGCACCTGGCTCTACTTACCTTCCGACACCGGTCGACTTCGTTTGAATCGTTTCACCATTGCCAATGCCACGCCCATCTCACCGAGATTGATGTTTTGATTTTGATGAGATTAAATCACTCAGAATTGATAAATTGACTCAATTAATAATAATATCAAGTTGAAACATGGAACATTTTTCAGAAAATTTCACATGCTAATGAATCATGTTCGAATCTGTGTGTTCAAACGTTCTAAAGACTAAATGTGTTCAAATTGCGCAATTGACAAATACACCGATACCGCGTGGACAGAGTCGGAATTACAGGCGGTATATAATGAGACTTGTAATATTTACGGAGTTATATCTCCATGCAATGGCTATACTACATTTTTCAAGCATGGCCGGATCGATGAACGTGGCATATCGATATACAAGCATGCATGGCAGTGTTCTGATGGGCTTGCAAATTCAACAAATTGAAAGATTGCATGTCAAAATTTTCTATTGCATGAGACGTCCAGACTCTAGCTGGTGAAAGTTACCTAAGATTGAATTTGTTACTTGAATTAGAAACATATTTTTGTATTCAAAACAGTATATATAAAGTATAAACAAAAGACGGAGAAAGGCTAAGGGAAAATGAAAAGTGCTGGTTATAAAGAAAAAAGTACCAGTGAATTTGAGAAAATTTGTGAAAAGTATATTCAAAAGGCAATATTAATATGTTGGAAGTAGTGAAGAAACAAGATGGAGCATATATATAGAAAAGGAAGCATGACTTGAAGACATGAAGCGAAAGTACCTTGGAAACGTTGGAACTCCGACAAAGTTCAACACCAATGTTGATTATGTCTATGACCCAAAACATTCAAATATCTTTTCTTAAACAACCCAGCCTTCTGACTTTCATAATTACAACCAGCAACTTCAACAGAATCACCACTAGTGTAAGCATAACACGTAGTATCGGCACCACAAGGCATCTTAACCCAACTACCAAAGTTACAGATGCCAAAGTCCCCTTCTGGAGAACATGCATTTTCACCAGACTCTTGCCAATCTGGTGAACCATTGTATAAACCGGCAGCGTAGTTTTGGTTCAGGCACTGGGCTTTGGCTGTGCCGGATAATGATGAGCAGTCTGTGTATCCTGATGAGACGAATTTCGATAAGGTTGATGTAACGGCAGCTGCGGTAGTAGTAGGAGCAAAAGAGGTGGTTGAAAGGTTGGCTCCGACTGGAACAGAAGGAGAAATAGCACCAGTGACTGGAACTGCGATAGATGTATCAGCGACTGCGGCAGAAGCAGAAACGATATCGGCAGCCTGGGAAACAGTAGCGGCACCAGCAGTGGTGTTGGAAGTGTAGACGGTAAGTAAAGTAGAACTGGCAACTGGAATAGATGGTGTGAATAAATCAACGGTTCGCTCAGCGGTGAAGGAAATGACGACTTCCGGAGATGTTGTAGGAGCTGCAGTAGAAGCTAAGGAAACAGACTTTGAAGATAATGTAGAAACAAAAGAAGAAGCATAAACTGGTTTGGCTGAAACAATAGACTTTGGAGCTGAGGTGGTAACCGTTGAAGAAGAGGTAGAAACTGGATCGGATGAACTAGTAGACTCTGGGGTAGCTGTGGTTGTGGTGGTGATAGCAGAAGGGGAAACAGTGGAAGGTTCAAAAACCGATTCAGATGAGGTGACTTGTTCTGGAATTGCTGTAGTAGTAACAACGACGGTTTTTCTTTGATCAGCTGAAGAAGAGTCGGAATCAGCAGTAGAAAAGGAAGAAGTGGACTCGGATTCAGTTGAATCAGCAGCAGATTCTAAACCGGCTGTAGTAGTCACAACAATGGTGTGACCAGCACCAACAGCGGAGGAAGAAGTAGAAATGGTAGACGAACTAGAAGAGGTAGATGAAGTGGATTCAGAATCAGCAGAAGTTGAAGCGGCAAGTTCATGAAGATGAACTGTCTCAGTAACGATGAACGTCTGGGATGAAGCAGTAAGGGATAGACTTGGCCAACATTTTTGATCAATTGAGATTGGAAATTAAAATTTTATGTAGTTGTGAGTATAAGTGTAAATAATGTGGAATAGTTAAAGAAATAGAACTTGGTTTCTTTGTTTGGTGTTGTATGGTATGATTTAAATCTTTTTTAAGTCATAAGCATTTGAGAATCACAAAAGAAGATAAGAGAGGCATTGACTTATATACAAATGCAAGAGCCAAGAACATCACTTTAAACCAGAACTCATAGACTCATGTCTTAGCCATCATTGCAACAATAACAGGAGTAGTGATAAAGATGGAATGAAGAAAGGGATGATTTGATAAAATATAATTCCAAGAAAACGGGTGCCACTAATCATTGTGAAAGAAGGGATCAATTCCTTTCAAATTTTGGGAGACGCAACCTTGAACAATAAAGACACTATCTGATCTCAGGCTATAAATGATCGCCAGGAACACTCAACGCCGATGTACGTACTACGTACGTGTATCGATCATCTATCCTGCATCATGTGTCTTAGTCCACAAGCTCATCACCATTAAATTGGTTCAATCATACCGTTTATTTGATCGACCGAGATGTTTGAAATATAAGTGATATTTGATCATATGTGGTCCATATGAGATATCAGTTTGGATAGTATATGGAGTAAATCGTTGGTGGTCATTCACGATCATTGATATTTCATCGTCATTCAGAGATTTCATACTTCTTTGAAATTTTTCCTAATTTGATTGATTGATGTAGCCGGATTCTGGATTCTGATAGTTAATTTAAAACACGGTATTTGTCATACTTATATTAGTTGATGAGAAGCTTTGAAAGGTATGGGCATATATGTATTTGCAGACCTGGATTCAAGTTCAAGCTATGAACAATCACCTGCAAATTGCAATAAAAAATCAATCAAATTCAATCAAGATCAAAAGACGCGCGTACATGGTTTCAACTTTTCCCCGGTTTCTCGGTCAATGGGTGAAATTAACTAGCCATTTAAACACCGACTCGCTGGATATTTCCAGAGCTTTACTATTAACTTCTCTGATTCTTGGATCTTCACTTCTTACATTATACTAATTCCCTTGACATTCAAACCAGAACAGAATTGGCTCGTGCGATTAATCTCTTGAATAATTAGAAATTTGCCACTAAGGCATAGTGACTACGGTTGTGATGCAGTCACTGTGTCACTGTGGCTAGTTTTGACTTTTCATTTAGACGAGAGCTATTGACCACAACTCTGAACTTTGAAGTCACATGTAAATTCAAGATATACCAGATTCAACATTAGACTCCAATCTTATATACCAAAACATTCACTAAATAGAACAACTTTGTTCAATCTACCATATGAGCTATAATTGATTCATTTAAGAACAATCCATTTACTGCACATACGTAGTACATATAACAACCGACAGCCAACGAACATTTAGTCAAGATGTACATCACTCATGAGTCATAACTGATAGTTATCCATACAATTCACCTATAATTCTATGTGGTGTTCACAGTTTATATTAACATGTTAATTTCGGCACATTCAGACTCATTATTTTTTGATATACCGACAAGCCACAGCAAAATGTGTTCCGTATATCTACAAATTTACTAAACGGGAATTATGGTTTTCGGCTAATTGGTTTCATAGGTTATTCAAGCGTGTTCAATCTCTCTTGGTTTTTCCTGTTTCGTTTGGTTTTGTCTTGGCATCTTTTGGTTATTGAAACAGGATCAATTTCTTTAACTCTGGAATGCTCCATTTACCATGCATGGCACATGTTCGTTGATGTTTAAGGTTTCTTAGATCCGACGGCCATGTGCTTTTTTTGTCTTCATTCGGTCGGTTCATAGGCTGGTATACTTATACAATTGATTTTTCAATTTCATGTTCCTCTTAACTTTTTCACCATGAATTCTGTCGTTAAGAATGAACGTTTTGACGGATTTGGTTTCAGGCTGTTTGGATGAGTTGTGGTGTTTGGTGGACGATCTCATGACCATTTTGTCAGAATTATGCCAGCTAGATTCAACAGTCATAACATGGTCCCCTCGTCAACGTGTCAAATTCATGTTCCTCTTAGTGTCTTAGATACCAACAATTATGTCGTTGAGACTGAACGCATATTGTGAAATTTTCATGTCTTTGGTTTCAGGCTATTTGGGTGAATTTTGGTGTATGTTGCAAGTTATCAGAAAGAAAGATAACCATTTTGTCAAAATTATGCCAGCTAGGTTTAACAATTACAACGCTGTCCCCGCGTCAACATGTCTTGTGTTCTTCTCATTCAAATGATAAAATACAGCTGGCCTGAACTTGATGTTGAAGTCATATAAATACCACAAGAATCTCGTATTGTTTTGAATTGAACTTGAATCAGAACTCTTTTTCTCACCCTCATCATCACGAACATTACATTCATTCACTCAATTTTCAAATTGTTACACACTTCCTCGATTAACCCAATAAATCGAACTCTTACATTAACTAAAATCCACTACTTATTCAAAATGAGATTCTCCACCATATTTATCGCTTTAGTCGCTTCTACCGCCATTGCTTCTCCATTCCCAGACCAATCACTAACCACTTTAGTCACTGTCGCTACATCTTCTGCCCCTGAAGCTACAGCTTCTTCTTCCATTCAGATTCAAGATTACAATAACTCAACTAATATTCAAGAGTACAGTAACTCAAATGATGTTGATGCAGTTGAGAAGGCTGTTTCACTAAGTGGTGTTTCCAGTATCGTTGGTATTGGTTCCGGTTTGGTTAATATTTACAACTTTATCAAGACAAACTGGTCTGGTCAATCAACCTCAACCTCAAGTTAAATGTTGGTGATCCCAATCTGTTACTTTATATACCGAGTTCAACCTTTCTTCCAGTTTAATTCTTTTCATTTCAACCATGTGCCATCTATATGCATCCTTTTTACTACCAAGCTTGTACTTCCTGGACTACTTCTTTTCTCACCGGATTAACACCAATTTATTGAATTCTATTTAATTCGTTAAATACATATCCCTGTTTTCTTCTCTCTTCAATACACCTTCTAAGTCTATAATCCACACCCACTTGACACACTAACAAACAATTTGTAGAAATTGGAATTTTTCTGAATTTTACCAGAGACTAAAGCTTCCAAGTACTGTCAAGTATACGACAACATAATTAAAAAATTTTAATTACTGATCTTGGTGGTCTAGATCCTCGTCACGGTTCACTGTTCCCTTTTTTTGACGTATATATATACGTTATATCATCAATATAAATATTTAGGTATATAAATGCCCGACAAAAAAAAAACTTAATGTTATACAACTAAATATTGTCATTAATATACGAGCTATAAGATTTTACTATGCAAAAATTATAAATAACAAATAGCTAGCTCATTTTTACTAATATATCCCATAACGATCAACTGAACTATTGAAGGTCGATGTCATATTCGAAAATTCGATGAATTCAGAATTTCCCGATTTTTTATGTACAACTTATAATATATACATATATATAACTGAGTCTTATCTGAAAGTCTAATCGAATTTGAAGAGACTTTCTTGTTTTTAAATTCCCTTAATTTATAAATTTGATTATTTAACGAGCTAAGAGAAAATTCATCGTGTGCATGATATTAAAAAAAAAATAGGAATTGCTTCATCGATCTCTGCACTATATACAATATTTGTTAAACAGACATGCTACGTCATTTAATTCAATTAAAAAAATGGATCGTTATAAAAAAAATCAATTCTATCTCATATAAAAAATAAGTAAATATGTCCTCAAACGAGCTTACCACTAGAGTGTAAATACCACTAAATTGGTTTACAAATTTTGGCATCTAGGCCTGCCGCATGCGCAAGTGAGACGGCACTTGTTAAATTATGTATATATCCTTTCCAAAAACCTGAAATATTATAGTACATGTCTATAACTTTGAAAAACTTGCTATAGAGCTTCACTACCCCTTGTGTAAAACATTAATTCTTGCTATACTATATTCACTATATACTACTAGTAACTACAAGAGGGAAAAAGCTTATCTTGATCAATGTAGTGAAAATGCAAAAGTGCAGTGAAAAATTTAAAAATTTGTAAAATTTGATCGAGTAAAAATGTATAAAAAATCTGTAAATGAAAATTTAGGAACCTTTAAAAATGTAAAATGCCGATATATGTAAAAATTTATAAAATTAGCTAGAGTTAGCTGTACTAAAAATATAAAAATTTGTAAAAGCGTGTGAATTTGTAAAAGCGTGTGAATTGGTAAAAACGTAGAAAGGTAAATTCCGTAAAAAGGTAAAAAGGTAGAAATTAAGGTAAAAATGTAAAAATTTGTGAAAATGGAATTAAATCATGTATATACACGCGCAAAAAAATTGATATATGTACCTACTTGAAAAAACAAATAATTAAAAAATACAATTAAAGTAAAAATTTTAAACAGAATATGTGATTTTCAAAGCTGTGTTTCGAATAAATTTATAATAAATGATAGAAGGTGAAAGATAAAGTAATAAAATGATAAGAAGGTAAAATGATGGAAGATAAAAAGGTATAAAATAATGAAATGATAGAAAGGTAAAATTAGTCTAATAATAAAATGATAAATTGTTATATATAAATTGAAAATGGTAAATTGATGAAATGATAAATGGAGTATAATAAAATGATAGAGAGGTTAAAATAGAATGATAATGTGTTAAAATGATAAGTTAATAAATGTTGATAAAGGGTAAGATGATGGAAATCACTGTTTAATGAGCTGAAGTTTATAATAGATGGTAGGTTGTGTGTTGTGATTGGTTGTTTTGGTTCCATTGTGAACCTGTATTAGTTTCTGAGTTTGATCACCAACTGAATGAATTTGTTCAATAATTGCAAATTCAACATGTACGTGTGTGACTCATACCTGCCACTTCCACCATACATATCAATATACATTTATCAAAATTGCAACGACTTTCGGACAGTTAAAATATGATAGTCGAAACTCTTAAGCTATTATCAAAAGAAGTATTTGATGCCAAATATACGAAATTTGTTTTATTATTGTGAAAATCAAGTCGGGATTGATCTTGGCTTTCACGTGAGCGAGTGGATACGGTAGCGTAGTCAATGTATTGATTATACGAGAAGATGGTACAGTAGAAGACAGATCTGTTGTAAAGAGGTATAACTATGTACGATTTGAACTACAAATTTTACCTGAAGTGGACAACGTCCATGGAGTTTCGCTGTTTCATCTGTGCACTTGTTGTGACAGAGAATATTAGTTCGCACACTACCGGAGCACATACTTCTCACACTCTTCCCTCGATGACTTAATCAAGTGCCCATAACATCAGAACCAAGAAGCACCTAAATACGGTCTTTCAATTAACTTATTTGAAAACCGGGAATGTATGACGTAAGCAGCAATTACCTTCACCTTCAGAACTACCGATTGGAGACTTTTTCCAATCATCAGCAATATGATTCACTTTGGAGACACAATTAAAGTCTCCTTTTCCAACTTGAATGTTAATATTGATTTCATTGATTCTAGAAAGGTTGATACCACTGCTCCAGACTCCAAGGGATTAATTGAAATTCGGTCGATCGTAGTAGTACGTACCCTTTGCAGTGCGCACGCGCGGAGCCGCGCCCGACGTATTTATTGCTTTGAGCTTGAACTTGAGCTTGGAGCCTTACAAAGTGAAGCGAACGTTGACGGGACAATTATAGCTGGAGCCTGGAGGGAGAAGAATTAGAAATCATGTCAAGCATTGAAAAAAGAGAAAATGGGAAAAGGGAACAGGATTGAAGCTACAACCATCTTTGAATTTTGTAGACGATAAACCATAACCTGATCACACAACATCACCGACTCAACTGCACTAGGTCTACCGATTCACCATCAATTGACTCATCCGAGTACGTATTCAATTCATCATAATTAGAGTCATCACATGACTCTTTCGAAAACAAATTCAATTCATCATAAAAAGAAAGGTCACTACTTGATTCTTCCAAAACCGTAGACAATTCACCAGTAGCAGAGTCACCACTTGACTCTTCTGAAACAATAGCCAACTCATTATTATTATAAGCACAGTCATTTAAAGTGTGGGGAGAAGGAACAAACAATGCATTTAGATCATCATCTAAATGACCAGACTCATTCAAATCAGTAGTCTTACCTAAAGTGTTTTCAACAATAAAAGAAACATCAGAATCTTCAGTAGCAGTAGAAGAGGCAACAGGAGTAACAGATGGGTTTACAACGGCAGACTTGGCAGACTTACGGATGTGACATTTGTTGCATATCTTAGTGGTTCTTTTCAAAGTCACCTTATTATTTGTTAACTCAATTAATTCTTTAGGTGAAGCATGAGAACAACTCGTATGAAGTTCACGTAAATATTGATCAGATACAATTGAGGGAGGTTTGTTATTTGTTGATTTTGTTTGTGTTCAAGTTGTTGATTTTGTTGGTGTTGATCGTATAGATGAAATTGGCAAATTCTTTAAATTCGGAGATGCTGTTGATATATCGATGTTGTATAGACCATCTCTGTGTCGACGACCCGACAGCACAGTGGCACCATCTTGTATATCACCTCTTAAAGTGGAAACTAAACCACTATTTAGACCTTCAACTTTACAATCTACCGTCTTCCAAGTTGTAGGGATAAAGAAACTCTTGTCATTCATAATACGAGCATTCGAACCACCGTCCAAAATGATTAAATCATTTGATATGTGATCCATCGACAAATTCACTTTCTCGATGATAGTAGCGGGGTTTGTATGTGAAAAGATTTCTTCAACCTTGGTGATAGACGCTCTTTATTCAATTGGTTTACCTAAGACAAGTTCTTCTTGACAGTGAAATGCTGTTTGGCCCTTTTTCATGCTCTTATAGTAGTTTAAACCAATTGCGGCCGTACTGTTCTTATTGTAATTGCCAGTGTTGTAATCATTTCTTTTCTTTTTGTCGGTTGCCTTTGCCACAGCAATATTAACAGATTCAGTGATGAACCCACTCTCATCTTTGAATTCTTCAACCAACTTCTCGATGTACTCAAATGACATGAGATCGAGAGACTCATCTGGCTTTTCCAGTCTCATATAAGTATTTAGCACCTTCATTTTGTCTGATGGGCAATGTTATATAGCAAAAACAGCTTAGCATCGGCTTATATTCAAGTTTGAATGTACTTATAACTTCAAGTTCTGCTAACCGCCTTATGGAACTGTGTATTCATTAAAAAGCTTCAGAAAGTTGTTAACATATTGATCGACAACCCATGATTCAATTCTAGCAACATCATTATTCAACTTAGCCAACAATTCAAAACCAGAGCTGGAGTTAAAAGTTGATTTAGAAAACAGCTTCTTGAAGTATACTTTAATGCAGGAGAACAGCAGATAATCTAAGTTTGGAGGAGAGTTCAACTCTACTTCATGACCCTGACCATCCAACTTCTTGAAACTCTTAGTTCTCATCATATCATTAGACTTAATTGATGGAAAATGTCTTTTTATAGCACCAGCCAAATAGGACCAAAAGTGAACCACTTCAATCAATGAAGATTCTCCTGATAGCTTGTTTTTCAACCTGAAAGATAGCCATATCATAGCTTTTTGGGACAAGTCATCAAAGTCAGAAGGGAAGACATATTTTTCAACGGTGATAGGATCAGCTTGAGACACTATGTACACACGGACCAAAGAATTGGAAATCTGTGAAAATCAAGTCGGGATTGATCTTAGCTTTCACGTGAGCGAGTGGATATGGTAGCGTAGTCATGTATTGATTATACAAGAAGATGGGATAGGAAAGGATACAGATCAGTAGAAGACAGATCTGTTGTAAAGAGGTATAACTATGTACGATTTGAACTACAAATTTTACCTGAAGTGGACAACGTCCATGGAGTTTCGCTGTTTCATCTGTGCACTTGTTGTGACAGAGAATATTAGTTCGCGCACTACCGGAGCAGAACATACTTTTCACATCGCCTTGCTCTGAATAAGACTTTCATATTCACACTCACAAAACGATGTCTGCCGCTATTATTGGAAAGCACACCTTTCCTCTAGATTTTGAGGATTTGGAACAAAAGGATCTCGAGAAAATGCGGTACGGGATTGAGAAGACGCCGGTCAAGAATGCTTCGTTGATGGAAATCATTTTCTTTTGGGATTGGTTGAACGGTATCTTCATGAGGTTCAAGCCAGAGTTGGCTCAAGGTGATGATCAGTTGGTTAGAGCATTAAGTTTTGTTCGCAATAATGGTACTGCTGAAGAAGTGGACCATATTCCTGGTAAGTTGGATTTTGTTATTAAGATTGCTTTGGAAGAGTATTTCAGTGATGAATTTTCTGATTCTTCGTTGATCTCTACTGGTAGTTTTGAGTTGCTAGCACAATTGAACCAAGAGGTCTTAGATATGAGTGAATACATCCTACTCACATATATGGCCAACTTCTTTGCCGGTCTTGCCAATATGGATCCTAAGAAGAGAGAGAATCAGATGAAGGTGATCACTGCTTTTAGATCAGTTTTTGGTGATGTTGCTAAGTTCTTTTCAATTTTCCAAGTTGGTCCTAGGAAAGTGAAGTCATTGTCCGTTTATTCACGTCAGAATCTTAATAAGTCGGTTGAAGACTTGTCAATTCACCAAATTGAGAAGTTAGTTAAGAGTGCTGATCTCCAAGTTGATACCGAGAAAGCTAATTTTGCCCAGCAAAAGAATAAGTTCAACAAATCAAAGGCATCTAAAAAAGGTAAAGGTAAGACCAATGGTTTGATTTGTTTTAATTGTGGTGAGCTTGGTCATATGGCTCATAATTGCAAGAAACCAAAGAAGCGTCTTGAGAAGGCTAATGTTAGTAAGGTGGTTCCTGTTGTTGAAAAGGTTCATTTTTCCTCAGAATTGAATGGTAACAACAGGTCCTTGAAGATTATGGATGGTGGTTCCACAGCCCATGTCATGAATGAAAAACAACATTTTGTTCAGTCATCCTTGAGAAAATCAAACTGCATCATTGAAGGTTTGAACGGTTCGTTGAAATGCAGTTTAAGAG
>JAKTRY010000301.1:0-29311 GCA_030579935.1 Ambrosiozyma cicatricosa | reverse complement strand
GATCACAGGGGTTTTCGACCTTAATCTAAAGAGAACTTGTTTCCCCTGAACTATACAGGTTAAAAAAAATAATAAGAGCGAAGTTGGATCGATTCATTTAAAAATTAAAATTAAGAATTAATATAAATTGAATAAGTCGAAGTTCAGTACTGATCGACTGATTGATGTGATTCCATTCAATATACCGGTGATGAAGATGGTATCTATTTAATCATCAATGACGATCGAGCTTAATAATTTTTACTCCAATTCAGACTCCGATTCAGATTCAGAAACTGGAAATTTCAAACATAGCTATACATAGACAGAGATACAGTCATCTATACAAGTAACATATAAGAGACTAAGAGGAACAGATGACGATGCTGGAGATACGGTGATAATGAGAACAGACTAAGAAAAGTGTCCTCTTGTCCTGTGTCATCCTTTGATTCAAATAGGGCTGGTAGTTTTGTTTTTAGTGGTGTTGGTTCAGGTGAGGCCGTGTTGAAACGTAATTTGAGTTGTGGGGTCAAATCTGAGAATGGGGGCTGTTCAGTTTCATGAATTTCAACGTCCACTGGAACAACACTGGCATTAGTTACATCATCGATATCGGTACGTTACAACAACCAGCTACATCGGGAAGTTCAACAGCTATGTGATGAAGAATTACCAGTAGTAACAAAGCAAGTTGGTGGTGGGCCTGGTGCAGGTACAGTTTTGGCGATAATTGTAAGCTAGTGTTGAACATTTTGATCCCGATCCATCCAGCCATGTATCTGCCTCAAAGGTTCAACGTACTATCCAAATTTCATCAAAATTATTATATAATCCCACTGTTTGAACCACACATACCCTTCCCCTCATGCATACATCCTACCTCCCAAATCCCACCCATCAATTGGTACTAAGTTCGATGTGGGTACATAAATGATCTCAAACCCGTCATCCTCATGGTCTATCCGGCCCCACCTCCACTGACTGAAGTGTATTTATCCCTTTCCATGATAACCTAGATAGCTTCACCCCATCCTCCGCATGATTGCACACGACAAGAACCGCTAATTGTTTTAAGCTATTATACATATTCGCCAGTGATTGAGACCGTTGAAATTTGAATTTTCACGGAGTTCCAATTTGGTAAATGGTGATGATGTTCTTGGCTTGTGATTCATGGATGTTTTCTATATGGCTTTCTTTTTGATCTTTCTTTGCTCATTAATTATTAATCAATTTTTTTGTATATCAACAATATTTTTTTTTATTTTTTTATTTATAGATTGGGAATTTGTAGAACACACATTTTTGTTAAATAAATGGCTCTTTTCAATTCGTACAACTCAAGAACCCACTTGTACAATAGCTGACTTTGATCAGCTAGATGATAGATCAACCTGTCGGAGCTTCGGACTCTCATAAATTGCGCTAACATACACTGCGCGAGCGAGCGAGCTAGCGAAGTTCACGCGTGGCCAGCGAAAAATTCCACGCTGTGTACATACCCCATCTTCGGCCTCGCGGTTGAGACACATCACCGAATATGACCATGTGTGGACGTTGCAACATGATGACTGCTTTTCTTTTTTGTAGATCATGTTCTTCATGACGCATATAATGTCTTTTGGTATGATGTCTAGATAACCGAGTGATTTTGATTAAGTTGTTATCTATGAGTGAATTATACTTGGAGCATAGAAAATTGGATGAAAATTTTGCAAGTTGGATCTGGCTTGTCGGTGGTGGCAAAACAGTATGCTATGGTATGTACTGGATAACTTACCAGATCGGTCTTTCATGAATCATGAACCTTCATGGTACACATAATAGGGATAGTTTTCTCCCTCCTTTGATCTAGGGGCTATACAGTGCGTCATGAATCATCCGGTTATCTTGGAAGTCGATGCTCCGAAAACTAACTGGATACATACTTGTTCAATGTTGGGTACTGCAAGTTGAACTAAATGAATCACAATTTGAATCACCTTTGAGGTACCAGAGGCCTGAAGCAAGAGGAGGAAGCTTAAAACATATGGGATGTACCCGGTGTGTTGATGTTGACGGCCCACCAGCCAACAAGACAGCCAGACAGCCAGCAGAAAGATCAGACCATCTTCCGCGTTGACCCCCATGTTAATCCCCCACGTTCCTTGCCATCTCCTCTGCAACGCACATCTAGGCTAAAGGAAGGAAGAAAGGCTCCAGTTCTGAAAAAATCTGTACCATTTGAATAGCCTTTGGTGGGGTATCCATCATCAGCCCATGGGGTATACCTACCTACCTCACTAGCTGTACCTCTCGGTCGGGTCTCAGGTCTCAGGTCTCAGAAATAGAGTGAGGTACTCGCGACCTTGCCCCTCCATCGTATATATGATGTTTCCTTTAAGACCCCTCTTTTCTCTTACCTCAGATGATATTATTTTTTTGAGTTCTACGTTAGTTAGTTAGTGCAATTTAAAAGAGGGGGTGAGACAGTACACCATAACAGTACTTGTTGAATCATATGAATCAGATCATGGACACAAGTTAAGATTTTGTTTGGTTTGCATATTGACTGATTAACAGTACGTGGTACGTTGGTGAAAAAGGACAACACCCACCCATCAGACACATTAAAGACAGCCTGTATTGGCAATCACTTACAAGATCCCAGATTTGGGATCTGTCTCAGTGTCCCACCACCAATAACCATCACTGTTGGAGTATTGGCACCCCGATGTAGGAGCCCTTAAACTCTAGGATAAACTCTTAAATTAACTCTTAAACTCTTGTGCGATATGTGCTGGCCAAAAATATATTGGGATAAGTCCTAACAACTTTGTCGCATGTGGTGTGGTGGTATCATGTATAGCATATCATATAGATATCCGCAGACTGTGATGTTTGGAAATGAAGGTGTACGTTGTAAAGACAGCCTGTTCAATAACTGAAATCGATGATCAGGCGGACTTGGTTTAGGAGTCCTACAAATAAATGGCCAATGATATGTATTGTTGTGGTAAGCATATCAATAAATTGCTGAAAAAGTGAAAAACTTTTGTTCAATGCCAGCCGTTCCGGAATGGGTATGTCAGCCGGAGTAGAGACTCGAAAGAGACTGGCAGCTAGAAATTGCAACGGGCAGAGACTAAATTAGCGCGTATGAAAAAGAGCGGAGCGGAGCGGAGTGGATGGGCCGGCCGGAGTACAGCTTAATCGAGGTTTCTTTGAGGCTGGAACATTTTGTAGGCACCGCCGGCAGAAGGCATATCATGCATGGGCATTGCAAATTGTGTGCGAGAGAGGTCACGTACGTCTTTGTGTGCGATGTGTACAACAGCGAGAGCGAGCGACAGATCGCGAGAGTTGAATGTGAATCCGATTGTACTGCTCATCATCCCCCATTGGTTGTGGTTTTTTTTATCATCAGCATTCTTTTATAAATACTCCCTCTACTCCTTCTTATTTCATTCTGCTATTACTGCTTATTCCACCTTTCAGGAACCACATAGACTTTTTATTCGTCCATCTGTACCTCTCAATCTTATATCTATAGTTTATATCTGTTGCTTTCGAGTCAATTTAATTTAGAGTCGACTACAATCTGTCAAAAAACAAAACATATTCTCACACAAATACATACACATACATACAAAAATGACTAAAGTTACAGTTTTAGGTGCCGCTGGTGGTATCGGTCAACCATTATCTTTACTATTGAAGCTGGACAAGGCCGTCACTGACCTTTCTTTGTTTGATGTCGTTAATGTTCCAGGTGTCGGTGCCGATCTATCCCACATCAATACAGATGCCAAAGTGTCATACCATTTGAAATCGGACAACAACGGTACCGGTTTACAAAACGCTTTAAAAGGCGCAGACATAGTTATCATCCCAGCGGGTGTTCCAAGAAAACCAGGTATGACAAGAGACGACTTGTTTAAGATCAATGGTGGTATCTGTGCTGATTTGGCCACTGGTATCGCTACAACTTGTCCTGATGCTTTGGTTTTGGTTATTTCAAACCCTGTCAATTCTACTGTTCCTATATTTGCTGAGGTTTTCAAGAAGCATGGTTCTTTCAATGCCAATAAGTTGTTTGGTGTCACTTGGTTGGATACGGTTAGAGCCAACACTTTTATCGCTCAGGCTACTGGTGATTATCCATCTTCATTCAGAGTTAAGGTTGTCGGTGGTCATTCCGGTGACACCATTGTTCCTTTGTATTCTGTGACTGCTGCTGATGCATATGCTAAGTTGTCCAATGAAGAAGAGTCTGCTTTGGTTCATAGAGTTCAATTCGGTGGCGACGAAGTTGTCCAGGCTAAACAAGGTGCTGGTTCTGCTACTTTGTCCATGGCTTATGCTGGTTATAGATTCTTGAAGACGTTTTTGAATGCCAAATATTCAGAAGAATCAATTGTCGAATCCTGCTATATCTCTTTGGATGAATCCGTTAAAGGTGCTAAAGAGACCAAGGCTTATTTGAAAGAGTTGACTGGTGAAGATATCGAATTTTTCGCTATGCCTTGTAACTTGGGTGCCAATGGTGTTGAATCTATTGAATTTGATTTGTTGAAGGCTGCCAATGATAAGGAAAGACAGTTGATTAATGTTTGTGCTAATACTTTGACTGGTAATATTAACAAGGGTGTTTCTTTTATCAGGGGCAATTAATTAGGGTTAGAGATTTCAATTTAGTTACGCAATTCTTTATTTGAATTTTCATTTCTCTTGTCGGTTAGCTGCTGGTTTTATTTTTTGTGATTAATGATGCTTTTTAATGATTTGTTTGTTTGCTCGTTGCTGAAAAGGAGAAAGAAGAGAAGAGAAGAGAAGAGAAATTATGATGCATCCTTGAAGCCTTGGTTCTTGGTAGAAAAAAAAGTTTTGTTCTCAATTTGTTAATTTGCTGTTGTTGCCTTCCATTTTACTACGTGTTTATATAACTTCCTTGGGTTTTCAGTTTCTCTTAAACTGGTCTTTATCAGTTTATTTTATCTTTCTTTATTTGATACATTTATAGCTTGCTTTTTTTTCAACATGTTTGTTTTTGTTTTATTTTTCTTAATGATCTAGGTTTATGATTAATTTATCGCTTCAATTATACAATTGCATTAAATTTGCTTTCAAGCAAATACGTTAAAAACTGGGTATATTGGAATCTCCCACTCATTCGACTCCGTCCCAAAATTTTTTGGGACTAGCTGGTGATTCTTGAAGCTTTGTATACAATTCAAACCTTACACCTGTACACCACCCGTCATTAACCTGAAGTGTCCAGAATTTAGAAGCCAGGCTCATACTCAGCTAGAAATCCACAAACCTTTAACAATTATTACTATAAAAAGGGAAACGAATTCATAAATCTTACCAATCCACTTCATTATACCCTGCTTCTTTTGCAAATTATGCATCAAATCACCCATTCACAATCACTACGAGTCTATTAGTGCCTTGATTATCATATCCATAGGTGAGCTTTGAATCGGTTTAGATGTCCGGTTGGTTGGTTTGAAATTTGTTGCCCCCATTTGCTGAGGTTCAACTGGTTTGTTGCCCCCATTTGCTGAGGTTCAACTGGTTTGTTGCCCCTTTCAACTGGAATGGTGTTGAGTTTTGGTTATTTTGGTGTTTGTGGTTGTTGATCCAGTTCAATTCAGTTCAATTCAGTTCAATTCAGTTCAATTCAGTTCAATTCAGTTCAATTCAGTTCAATTCAGTTCAATTCAGTTCAATTCAGTTCAATTCTGTTCACCCATGCATACCAAAATCCGAAACCAAATCAACACATATACACACATTTTGACTCTTGCATGATTCTTTCCTTCCATAATGATTTCAACTGTACATTGTCAGGAACGTCAACGATCAACCACTCATTTGACGTACTTCCGAATGGTCTATCGGGAGGCAACCAAAATTGATATCCAAATCTAACTTGGCACCCATGCCAAAATCAAAACCATCACCCATAGCAAAATGTGAATTTAATGGTTCATTTTCTTGTTTCTACTGCTCTGTCTGTTCTATTGAAGCCATGCTGACTAGTAACGAAGTATCTGGATGATTAATGCTGTTAATTGACACTTTTGTTGGCCGATTTTCCAATTATTAAGTTTGTGATATTCTCCCTAGCGGAGTATTATCTTCACTACGATGAAAAGACCCCTCGGTACCACGGATATCCACAGCTAGAGCCATTTTGATCTGTCAAAGGAACAATAATTATCATTTACACCACCGTTATCCTCTATCAGGATGGACCAGCAAAGCATCTCTTTAGGTATGCTACAGATTCAGACCACCAGAATATTACCAACATCTGGATTTTTGTTCAGTTGAGTGTTACCTTCATGTTTCCTCCACTGCAGCTGAAACATCAGTAGTGGGATCAGTGGTTTTGGTGTATCTCTTTATATATTCAATCAGTGGTGTCAATCTCATAAAGAACATCTTGATGGAGCCGGAACTTGTCTTTACCAGCTAGTATCATAAGGATCATATGCCCTCAGAGTCCAATCAAATTAATGGGTGACAATTTACTAGGAGTCAAGCAGATAGCAGTACATTCACTGTTGACAATGGAATGTTGTATGCATGGTTCAAATTGGTCAACATTGATATTGAAAATAGCTGGACATTCTGGTTGATAATGATGAACAACTCAATTTGGCACCCCATTCCGGAATATAATAAACCATATATTATTTTTGAATTTCTATAAGATTAGCCCAACGCCGACAAGATGGTTGATGGTGACTTGATTTTCTTGATTTGCAACTTTGTCGAATCTATAGTCTGCAGGGATCCCCTTAAGGGTATCGATTCTACAATGCTGTAATTGTTTCGAAGTTAGCTTTTCATACTACATATATATAACCAATTGAAATGTGCTTTTATTACTTCTTATGTGATTGTAAATTATTAATATTATTGTCGCCTGGTTTATTGAAGGGCATACAAAGTAGTATCAGCCTTCACATGAATCATATATGTAGAATGCATAAGGTGAAAAACAAGGACAAATTTTGACCGGTCTCCAAATTATTTGTATCACCTAGAGCACAAAACAGCTTACAATTTGGATTTTCAACGTACATGCAGTTTTCAGTTTAACGTTGAATCAAAAAATGATTAGTGATTGTATGGTGGTTCCATTTTACATTTTGCACATGAATATACTATATGTCGTGTTCTGATACTGTAATTTGTAAATTAAAAGGTCTTGAGATTATTACCGCTCTATGGTGCAATTAATATATCCCAACGTCTATAAGTTCCGCTCTCTTCGTTACTTTGGGCCATTCGAATTTTGTCAGCCAATACAATCAATGTTTTCAATTAAATACGAGCTACAACTGCGAATCAAAGAAATGTAATCTATGTGTAGAAAGGTTTCTTTTGGTTCATTAAAAAAACACTTAGACAGAGAGGGGAGAAGATATTACAGACAAGAAAAGACAAGACCATTAGATGTAACCAATCTTGTTAGCGATATCCAAAGCATCGTAATCAGCAGTCAATCTAACGTAAGCCTTCTTGGTACCGTTAGGTCTAACCAAAGTGTTAACCTTCAAGACATCAACTTCGTACAATTCCTTAACAGCTTGCTTGATTTGGTATTTGTTAGCCTTGACGTCAACTTGGAAAACCAAAGTGTTGGCATCATCAACCTTCTTCATAGCAGTTTCAGAGTTGATTGGAGCAACAATAACCTTGTAAGAATCGGTTCTTGGGTAGTGTGGAACAGACTTGGTGTATTTTGGAGCTCTGGCAAGTTTCAAGGTCTTTGGAAGTCTGAAAGTGGCAGAGGTTCTGACCTTGGTGGTCTTGGAACCGTTGGTACCTTTAAGAGCAGCCTTCTTAGCGGTTTGAGCCTTGGTAGCTAAATTAATTTAGGAGGAAGAAAACCCATGATAAATGTTAGTATTTCATTTCCTTTTTTTTGTTTTCTGGAGCTGAATTTTGCATAGGGAGGTTCAGGATTTAAAGGAATTGTCATTGTGATGATGCATAATACAATGAATGGTGATAGTACGGATGTCGTAACATTAATGACCTTTTGAGTTGAGAAAATAATTGTATTGTAATTCTGATGCTGATTTGATGATGACCGATATGTCACAGATAGCACTTCGCTCTGATATTCCAATTTAACAAATTCAAGTTATTGAAACAATTTGAAGCTAGTATGAATAAGAATAAGAAGAACTGCAAAATGATCTTTATTATGAGATATGTTGCTCTAGATGGGTGACTCAACTTGGTATGGAGAAAACACATTGGAGATAGAAGCAGAAACCCCATATTTGTCATTCTAGTTTCGTGTTCTGGTCGTTTACATGACCAGCTGAGACTTTTGGTAAACGATAGAAGAGTTGCTAATTTCATCTAACTCTGTTTCTGACTAGCTGTTGCCAAATGTGAGCATGATGCTAAATGTTGGTGGTCCTATCCTTTCCGTATCATTCTTCATGGGAATTGTAATCAAATTTTCCTGCTGTTTTTGTTCTTATACAGTTTCAAATCACAATTCACATTTGTAGTATCTTATGCTGTTTTTTCATATATCGTATCCAAATTTCATCAGCTCATAATCCATTGGTAAATCAATCAATACTTGACCGAATCCGTGGATATCCTGAATTATGTCCTGTTGTTTGCTATATTCTGACTTACTTGGAGCCATCTTTGATATGTTTATATGAAGGTTATATGTTGATCTCTGTAACAGGGGAATCTTTCAATAACTTATTTAAGATTGTGGTGTATTTTTCATTTAGGTATATTCAAACCTCTCTTTGAAAATTTTCCCAGTCACTCTCTCGATGCAGCTGGCTGATGCTGGCAGGTGACCAGACTCCAGAGTCCAGCGCCGGCTGGTACCAGTACAGTGCTCGTAGAGTACATGAGGGAATCGGCCGGACCGACTGGTACTGCCTGCGCGTACGTTACAGAGAACACCCGCTGCTCTCTGCACTGAGGGTGAGGGTTACTGTAACCCTGCACTCTATCACGTGTAACATCACGTGCACCTTTTGATTTCATTTGTCTGGCTGTGCTCCAACATCGTTCCATGTCTCACGTTAGCTATAGATATAGATATTTACGTTTCTGAATTTCGATATACGCCAAATGAATTCGTGATTTATAGAGAATTAGATGAATGAAAAGAATATGTGATCAGGTATAAACAACACAGAGACAAATATGTACATGAACGATTAATAACTGCAAGTTGACTTTGACACAAAGATGAACAAAACAATCAATTTTCAAAGGATAGGATGATTGATATACATATATAAACACGATTAAATTCTTCTCTTTGCAGGAGATCTAACACCACCAAACTTGATAGGAGTCAAATCGGACATCTTGGTGACATATTCTCTGATACCTGAACCTTCCTTACCTTTCAAAGCATCAAAGAAGGCCTTTCTACCTTTACCGAACTCTCTAACAACGATTTCCAAGTTCTTGGTGTCTTCCAAAAGACGGTTTTCCTTTATGTACTTGAAGATATACGACGTCAACTGGAACCCACCTTCATATTCACCTCTTTGAGCTTTTCTGAAACCAACGGCACCTGTAGATTGAGAATACACGACTTTTTGAGGTAGTGTCAAATAGTACAACACTTTGTCATTGTATGATAAATCTGAGTTGTTGTGTTCGAAATTCTCATCCATTTGAACTTTAGTTAGTGTTAGGAAAGTGTTGTTTTTCTTGAATTTGCAATGAAGCACGTATTTCAATGTCACGTTACTTGAAATCTTCTTTTGTTGTTTCTTAATTGTTGATAACGGGTTACCATTTTCTTGTTGATTTTGTTTTAATATGGAACCAATTGTAGAGGCACCATTGTATGCTGGTCTGTATGATGAGAAAACTAAATGAACATGATAAAAATTAGAGATGTTAGTAAATGTTCAGGTACAGGGCTTGGGGTTGGGCAATCTGTTGTTGTGGTTGAGAATCAAAAGTGGAGGTCCTCCGTTGAAAGTAAATTGAATAGGAACATACGTCTTGAACCGATGGGTTTCACACCTGGAATGCGTATTATGCTCTTAAACATTGTGTTATTCTGTTGATGAAATGTGTATTGAATTACAAAATATAAATTTCGTATGTCAAATACCTATATTTGCTTGAATTTCGTCACTAAGTTCTCCATGATTTCAGATTTCCATGTTCGAATTTTGCTCCAATGATGAATCCCCAAAATTTTCAATCAACAACACCTGTACACCAGTAGCAAGAGGCCTTTTGATATTTCAATCAAAGGGACTTCACTATTTTGTCATACGAATCCGAGAACCTGAAATTCGTTTTTGATAAGTCGAAGTTATGATAATTCATGTATGTTGACGGTATCCGAATTGACGACAATTCGTTAAAGAGAAACTACTTGTAACTGAGAAAGAGAAAGAGTCCAACTACGCCGATAGCTTCAATGGCGCAGTATCTCCCAGTAAAATGTGGCTCAGTCACTGCGCCTATCAAGGAAACATTGAGGTCCGAGTATACATGCATATTGGCACTGGGTAGTCAGTTCGGTGACTACATAGCTTTGGTTCATCCTATATATGTTGGGTATACCCTTTATCTAATTGGAATTGTTTTGAAATGCATAATGTGTGAATTCGCTTCCAAGTTCCAAGGCGCTGCCCTGAGCTTGTGGAAAGATAGATTCCACTTTGAGCCATGAGCCAGCCATCGACCTCTGTTTTCTGAGGCGTACAGAATCCACTATCAAGAATTTGTATCACATGAAATTTACAGGACCTATATGTACACACGTAGGTATACGCTGAAGCTGTTACATGAAATTCAAAAGGAACAGTTATGCATATATAAACTCTGCATATAGGATGGCTTATACGAAGTCAAAGCATGAACGGAGACAAAACAGGGTTACAACTTACGTGTTACGTGTTTGTACAGAAGTAAAAAAAACGAGAAACCACAAATCACGTTCGCTAGCGAAAGGCTGGGAAGCTGAGCGAGAACAGTGAGCAGTGAGCACTCAGCATTGGGCATTGAGTCAGTGACTGAGGATCGATTCAGGATTCTGACAGGCTGATCCAAACAAAGAAACACGACACCAGTTGTCTCCCCTGTAAAAGACTAGGTCGCCACCTGCTCTAGGGATTAACTACTCCAGCCCTTCAAAATCAACTCCAATTCAACGTCATCCTCTTTTCAGGACTTTTAGCAAGTGTTCACAGTGCATCCAGTTAACGATTACCATCGGTACAGAGTGAAATCGCTTTTTATAGATCTGGTTCGATTCACATCAACAACAGCAACAACAACACCAAGAAGAAAAAATCAACAACACACAACATCAAGCAGTTCTCCTCCCTTACCGGTGTGAATTCATCTCAATTGTAATACCCTTTAGTCTTCTTTCCTCAGAATAACAACGTCTGATTGTTTTCATCATCACATTAATTTCAGTTCTCTATACAAAATGGCAGTCGAATTTTTAGTGGAAGAAGTCACAAACAACCACACAAATGTCACAAAACCAATGTACATCAGGGAAACAGCCAAAATCGGTGAAGGTGCGTTTGGTACAGTTTCGTTGGCTACTTTAAAGAATGCATCAGCATCTAAAGACGAGAGATGGTTTGGACCCTTCGCTATCAAAAAAGTGCCTGCACAAACGGAATACAAGAGTAGAGAGTTAGAGATCTTAAGACAGACTTCACATCCAAACGTGATTGGATTGAAATTCTTTTTCAACTACCCAAACAATGAAGACAGAGGTAAATTATATCAACATTTGGTAATGGAATCATTACCTTGCACATTACAGAACGAGATCAAAAGATATCACGCCTCAAAGTTGATCCTTCAAGAATCCCACATCCAAGTCTACTCTTTCCAAATAGCCAGAGGTATGAATTACTTGCACAGTTTCGGAATATGCCATAGAGATATAAAACCGTCCAACATTTTGATTAACCCAGAGACTCTTGTTTTGAAAATATGTGATTTTGGATCTGCCAAGCAATTGGAGTACAATCAACCTTCTGTGTCTTACATTTGTTCGAGATACTACAGAGCGCCAGAACTTATAGTTGGTTGTCAAATATATTCCACCCAAATTGATATCTGGGGTCTTGGTTGTGTTATTGGTGAGATGTTCATGGGTAGTCCTGTTTTCCAAGGTCAGGATCCACTGCTTCAGTTGAGAGAGATTTCTAAATTGTTGGGTGCTCCTGACAAGACTTTCTTGTTTGAATCCAATCCAAACTATAATGGTCCTACATATACTCATAAGATGTTCACTTCTAGATTGAACCATAGATTTAGCAAGGTGTTTGTGTTGGCCTCACCTACCGCTTTAGATTTGTTGATGGGAATCTTGGTTTATAGACCACAAGATAGATTGAAACCAAGACAAATTATGGCTCATGAGTTCTTCCAACCTTTGAGAGATCCTAAAAATACGGTTACCCCAAGAACCTCAAATGAATCTATAAATGTCCAAAACATCCTATACAATTTTAGTGACTATGAATTGGGTGTGCTGGGCGCAGAAGCTTCTAAGATTCTTCCTCTGTCTCTGTCTGAATGAATGACCTCAACTGTTTTAATGTTGTTACACCATTCTTTTTTGCTTTCCACCTTGTCCATTGACTTATACTTTTTATTATCGTTTTTTGTTCACATTGTTTTTGTTTGATCCCGCTAGCTTTTCGACATCATATTACCACATACAATATCTCACTTCCATTTAATTTATCTTATCCCACCCATCACAACACTTCAATGATACTATGAGGTCCATTTGATGCTTCCACTGTTGTATTATCCCGAAAGAGACTCGTATATAATTTCCTTTTTCCCTCTTTTATCTTTTTTTCTTTCTTCTCTCTTTTTTTCTATTGTTTTCATTTTTAAATTATCACATTTTTTCTAACACACAATCACAACTCATTTTTTTTACCAAAACATATTGTCCTTTCCTTTCAACTGATTTCTCATCACACTACGAATTCATTTATTTCCCATTTTTATTTTACTGTCCACACTTTCACATTCTTTTATTTTTTTATTTTTCACCGTTTCAGTTTACTTCACAACTGAATCACCCACTCTACTTCTTTAATTTAGTTCAAATCTCCCATTCTCATTTTTTTATGGTTGATTTTCTCGACATCTATTTTGCTATTGTCTTCATCACCACATGTCAAGTTTTCAGTCATATTTGATGTCCTTTCCTCCTTTTTCCGAGTTTCTTACTTTTTTTATCCTTTCCCTTCCACTTTTAACGATTTTCTTCAATTTCACCTTTTCAATAGAGTTAATATATTAACATCATGAGTTTTCACATACTCTTCAATTTCTGAAATTCCAATCAAATTTAAGCTTTGAAATCGAAAGTTCATGTGTTCTTCATGCAATGTGTGCACTTTCCAACATGATTATATCGCATGTTAACTTGGTCCGTTTTTAAATTGGTAATCACTAATTCTACATATTATATAAACTAGGGTTCAACAAAAAGGAATATTGCAGTGCGTCATTCCCGTATTAGCCATACATATAGATATGATGTTTCCTTGCTAACTTGTTGATAGAAATTGCTCAATTACAATTGATAAACGCACGACTAAAGTTAATTTCCTTTCGAAATTACAACGAGCTGCACGCTTGGTCAATACTTTTTTCCCACTTTCATACTATATGTTCTTGTCTGGCCATGTGTCCTCCGATTACTTAGAATCAGTGTCACCCACCTTTGACATTATCATGATCAATTGATTCAATGTATAGCAGCTGTTTATAGTTGGTTCAGTGGATGGATGTTACTGATAGTTGGTTAACTCATCGTTATGACGGTTCTTACTGATCAATGCCTATTTAAGGAGAGTCTTCAAGATGAAAGGAGAGGTTGCAGTATGTGTGATTTTGATGACATTCCAATTCGATATTTCGCTGTTTTCTAGTCATGGAGTTGGCAAGCTCACAATCTAAATGGCCTATCAAAAAGTTCAACTACTTGAGAGTTATCATAGGTGTTCTTTGGTAAGTTCATTCAAAAGTCTGTACTGATTTCGGGAATGCTGTTAGGTGGTTTCGGGATAACTGGCAAGGACTATTCGGTGGTTCAACACTGAATGGTTGATTAGTGTCTTTCTAGGTGAGTGATATTGAGAATACTGGGCCATATGGATCGAATCATCAATTCATGGCATCAGTGCTGTCAGACATGTGAGAGCTCGATCCAATTAACTTCTAATAGGTATATGTGGTCTAGAACGAAAATGACCCAAAAAATCACTAACTTCCAATTCACCTTTGATATACTCATGTTTCACTGGGTAAGTAGTCAGTGTCTCCAAACACGTCAGTACCCGTTTACTCAGCTTGGAGTTCTTGTTATTCAACGTTAGCAAAGCCTGGTGATCAAGTAAAACCGTGATGTATTCCGTCAACTCCAGACAATGGCTGTCCAAAGCTAGAACAATTACTGGCAGGTTACATTCTATGGTAGGATGACGTCTTTGGGTTGGTGTGAAGGAACGGCTTATAAACTGAAGTCGGTGCCACTGGCCATCACAGGTATCTTTTTACCAACTGCAGTGTAAGCAGTCCTATCTGTGATCATCATTGGTGAAAGTGGGTCAAACAGTTTCAATCCAACGCTAGCTTTCAGTGCTGTTTTGCAATTTACTCAAATTCCTTCAACAGGGTAGGCGTAACCGGATTAGCACCAATTATGTTTTAGACAGTCTTCCTCAAATTGTAAAAATGTTTCAAATGTTCGGCACACTAGGGAATAAAAGGGCTTAAAAAATTCACGAAACTCATAAAAGACTTCGACTCTTCAGCGCTTTTTGGGAACTTCCACTTATCTATAGCCGCAACTTTCGCTGAGGATAGATAACGTTTACCGTTGCAGAGATCCGATATCCTAGGAACTCAAGTTCAGTTTGGCACAATGACAGCTTCTTCACTGACACTTTAAAAGATTTGGCGTCTAATGTTTCAAAATTAATCTTCAGCCACTTGATATGGGTCTCAGGATATTTAGTCGCAAGCACCGAATCATCATAAAAATCATAACAATAAATATTGAGATTAAGTTCAACCAGAATGTCTTTCAACACCGATCTGTAAAATGTTGCAAAAACCGAATTTGAGCTCCGGAGACCAAATTTGGTATGCAGTTAAACTTATAAGTACCTTCTGATAAATGTTTTGATGTTAATGCAGATAATTTATTGGCGAAATACTTGGTGGTTTAATTAACTATACAAGAGAAAAACGAGGAGGATTGCGAATGGAGAACGGATAGACGGATTGCAGCACTGACCATCAAGCCACTTGACAGTGTTAATGATTGCCTTTTCAAATACCGATATAACACTTGCAGCAGTACAAACAGCCAGTTTATCACCATCCGGCGACAATGGAATGTGTTAAAAAACCCCAAGAATTCGAATTTCGTTTGAATGTCAAGTGGTCAAACAGAACCATATTCCATAGTGAACAGCTCAAGAAAGCATTCTTCACCTTTCCAGCTGGCCAAATTCAAAGCATACCTTCAAAGTCCTCTTTGATATTTTCAACAAAAGTTTCCTTTTGCTGCTTTCACATGATAATGCTTGCTTGTATCCAGTTTTTTGGTTGATTGAAACTAAATATATACATTTTTTCTTTAATTTAGTGATCAGAAGGAATTGAAAATGCCAGAATGGGAAGGTGAAAACGTTAATGAATTGTGAGAGTTAGACTGTTATCTGTGTTATCAAATTGCGGCATGTAGAGTTAAAATGATTGTTCTGATGAAGAGAAAAAGTTTCCTTTTGTTGCTTTTTTTTTGTCATTGATGTTGTTTTCGTTGATACTGAAAATGGCTTGTTTGTTCCCAAATCCTGCATGGTTGGTTGTAAGTGGTGGATCCTCTATAGTGTCTCAAAGAGAAGTGGATCTTGAGGCGCTTGTCTCTTTAACTCGTCGAACACGTCGCTGATTTGAAGCAAATTGCAACCTTTTAGTATACTAAGTCTTCTGATGTGTTCTTAGGAACATCAAACTAAACCTGGGTTTTAAATGCACTTGACAACTCTGCACTTAGCAGTTTGGAATTCTTCCACTACAACAGAGTAAAACGTGGATTATTTTGGTCATGAAAGTTTTTCATTGGCATATGTCAGAACGTGAATTATAGAGATGGATATCAAAATGAGAGTTCTCTGTTTGAAATAAGTAAGAAACCGTCTTTCAAATTGATCAGCAATGGAGATATGAGACAAGGTGAATTCACCTTTCTTGAACTTGTCAATCAACAGTTGCCATCGAACAGGTTTTTCTTTTTTTCAATCATGCGGGTCTCTTTCTCTCTTTTTCCAGTATCATTTATTTTTTGCTCTCTTTTTCAATCGAAGCTCTTGCCTTTCTGGGTGCCTATACCTGACCTTATCAACCATGGATGTTGAAACGGTTGATTATCGGTACTTCGGAAAAACGTGTATATTTGTTTACTTTAATTATATCCAATTTTTATTAAATCAGTCATACATGCACGTATTACAAGTTCCCTAGATGCATTAATACACCACTTCAGATTTATGCTAGACTATTAAGTACGTGGTACTTGATAAATTTCAAATATCAAAACAAACATGACATCAAACTGACTGAAAATAAGCTAAAAGTACAAACAACATGTGCTAAAAACAAGCAACAACATCAAGCTTTCATAAATATCTGAAAGAAAAAGAGCTAAAATCCATCAAACCTATAACTTCCGGTCTTGTCAATTTGGGAATTCTTTCCCCGTCTCACCTTGATAAAATAAATCTTGGAAATTACAAAGACAAAGAGTAATTGTAATCATCTTCAACATTTTGAACGATCCATAAAACAATGCAACTCAACATAGAGCAAACATTAGCAACAACATTCTCTAAACCCATACCCAAAGTAGGCATAGAGTTGAAACCTTTAATCAAAAACTTCAAAATTAAAACCAAAAAGGATCCAGAGATACCAATAGCCAACAAAGAAAACCCCACAAACAAGACCAATCTGGCTTGCCATTGGATATTAACGAAATCTCCACTTCCGTCACTACTACCGACCAACTGGGACTTGTCTATGGAGTTAACGATGATCATACCCAGTGTGGAACAGATGAAAGGGATCCAGTCAACGAACGTGACATGAACAGTCGATGCATTCACTTTTTGAGAGTAGATTGAGGCATCAATTAAGGCCCAGAATCCAATTGCATAGAGTGCTCCTGATACATAGATGCTTATTGTTTTGAAAGTTTGAGAGTTTGGGAATCTGAGAATTGGGAAACGGAATAGTCGTTCGTGTGTGGTGTCCATGTTGTCGATCTTTTGTGTTCTTTGTGTTTTTGGTGTTTTTTAAAAGGTTGGTGGTGTGACTTTTCCGTTGTGGAGATGATTTTATTACGCAATTCAATTGCTTTGGATGTATTGGTGTGGTGTTGATGTTCGTGAGACAGTTCATCTTAAGGACAACTAGGCCAGCTGAACTAATTGTGCTGTCTCAGAAATTCAGATAAAGAGGTAAATCGAAATGAATGCGCTCGCCGCTCATTTGCCTTTCCAGATTCGAACCGAGATTTAAGTGTAATGCTAAATAGTATCAGGGCTGAGCGTGGACCGTTAACACAATACTTACGGTATAGTAACTACAATAAAATTTCAATTGTATTGAAGGTCTATGCTATAACAGTAAAATAAAAAAAATGTGAGATAGTATATTTTTCAAACAAAAATACATGCTAAAGACAAAATAAAGATAAGTATAGTGTGTCAGTTCGCCGATAGTTTTTAGTAAATATTGTATTCATCAGACTCAGTTTCGAGGCCAATTCAGTAGTTCATAGTGAACCGGATTAATAACTCAATTTGTTTTTGTTTCATGATCAGAATCTCTCAACTTGCTCATCGACAGCATTGATCAACAACTCATTTCTTTTCCTCTGATCAGCATGGAACCAAGAAGGAACCCACTTTGCTTTATCCAACATAACAACCCCGTTGAAAACTAGAGTACCAGAAACCAACAAACCGAAACCAATCAATTGTAACCACTTGAATGACTCCCAGCCAATGCATAGGGAGACAAGCCAAACCAACAAAGTTCTTGTTGTGTCAATTGTAGATCTAGCAGTGGCACTCAATTGAGCAGTCAACGAGATACCAAAGAAATTGAAACTAGAAATGGATAACATAATCAATACAGAAGTGAACAGAACCATATTGTTATCAAACATTTGTTGGAAGCCATTAACGGCATCAAATGGTCCGCCTTTTCCAGCTTTAGTGGAACCAACTACAAGGTGACCCACCAACATAATCAAAACGGCAACCAACGCACCATAGGTACCTTCAAAACCAACTAACTTCATTGGCTTAACTTCAAGCCTACTCAAAATGTGTTCTTCCACGACAAATTGGGTTGCACTGAACATGACACCTAAAAGGATAATGCTCATACCGAACAAAACTTCACCAGCGGTGAATTTATCCTTTTGAACATTATTTGAACCCATTGATCCACTCAAACCAACTAAGAACACACCAAAAACCACAACAAACAAACTTGTCCATTCGATCCTCGTGATGGTCCTCTTCAAAAACACAACAGAAAATAAACCGACAAACAAAATAATGGATCCTCTACTCATCTGATAGATGGAAACTGGGGTGTAGAGTAAACCTACGTTAAGCAAAGTGGTGGCTAACAAGTCACAAGTTGAAGGAATGGATAGAATAAGAGAGTCTTTAAATCCGTTGATCTGTTTCTTACCATTATTGTAAGGTCTTGCTGCATCAGTCAATAAAGGAACAGTATCACCACCATCAGAGAAACCACCTGGTCTGGTAAATTGTCTAATTAACAATGGAATCCAACATAACATTTCACCGATGAACATTTGGAGAGTTTGTAACACAGGTTGTTCGAATTTCTTTTCGTGTTCTGGGTCTCCACAGTTCTCAACACATTCTAAATCTTGAACTTTTGTGAAGATGGAGTTACAGCATCCTGTAACGATTGTTCCTGCTACAATTAACAGTAACTATTAAGCAGTATATTCAAATGGCAGTTTTCCCCCACAGGAGGAAAGTTATTCGAATGTCGTTGATGCTTCATGTTAGTATCAAAGTTAACATTCGGATAGTCGATGCAGATAAGAGGTGATAGAATAGACAACATACTATTGATTTTTTATGAACCGTCATTCTTTCTTGTTGATTGAAATGCTGTTTTGTTTTCAGAATCTGTAATGATAAAGAAGAAAGATGTGCTGGTGTGTGCTTTGACTCTTGATTCCTGATTTTAGATTCTTATCGGTTCAGCTTGTTCGTTTTCCCAGGGAGCTGTTCCATCTGGATTATGCCCACGTACTGTGCACTGTGAGTCTTAGTGGTTACCGGTTCCTTACACTGCCGTGTTCTGTTTCCTCTCCCCAGAATCCAGTCATCGGAAATGGAAATCGAGCTGAGATCTTATCGCCGTATCGGGCTTGCATTTCCGTGTGAGAGTGTGAGAGTGAGGGAGTGTGACACTGTGACTCAGACCCGGTTAAAAGAAGAGTTGTGTAAGGTGATTAGTCTTTTTGTGATGAATCAATGTGAGCTATTACCAGAATCACAATTTCATATATCATACAGTATCAGAAGGACCATAAGTAGAACACAACAAGTGAAGTATGGATTCTTTGAAGACAACGAGACAGTTGTCCCTTGGTTTTACTTCCATGACCCCTTCCAACAAAACGATTCCTTTACCAAAATCCAAATCTGACTCATACACACCAACAATGAACTCAGTCACCCATAACTCGAAGACTCCTCCAGCATCTCCTACTCAAATGATTATCCTGAAAACTAGAAGAAGGTCGTCTTTGTCGAAATCCACCACTCTGGAAGACATGATTGCTGGTTTGAGAGCTACTAATAATATTGAGCAACTTGATCACAACAATGGATCCAACAATACAACAACCAAGAAACGTTCTGGCAAAGGCAAAGCCTGTTACAAATGCTCATCATCTCCTGATTTAAACAATGAAAACAAATTGAATTCAATTATCAACAATAAAAGAAGAAGACGGTCGTCCTCATCCATCCTATACTCTGAACTACTATCCAATTCCAATTCTGCTTCAAAGCAAGTTCCATTTACACTAAAGATGTCTGTCTCTGAAGGTGGCAAATTTAGACAGTTACTCTTACCATTCAATGCCCGGTTCATGGGTTCAAGTGATAACCCATTAGGTAAAACAGATGCCATCGAATCTGCAAGCTCGCCTTATTTTTCTGAGATCGATCTGAACCAACATTACATAGACAAAGAGCTAAAAAAACCATTAAAGAGTAATAAGAGAAAGTTTCCTGGGTTTTCTATTCCTAAAAAGGGAAATTTGCAGCTGGTAATTTATAACAGTGAACGAACCACAACCTCGTTGATTTTGTTACCTTACGATTTAACGAAATTGAAAAAGAACCGTAAGAAGATCACCAAATTCAAATCTTTTAAATTAATTACTTATGCCTCTGATAGTTTCGATAAGAAAACTTCACCACCACCAGGTGAAACTGAAGCCGAAACTGAGACTGAAAACATGAACTCTGATGAATATATTCAAGTCAAAAAATTGGTGAATGAACTAGAACTAAAATTCTTGAACTACAAAGACAAAAAATTCTACCTATTTGACAAGATCAAGATTTTGTTTAGTTCAAGGGCAAGTTTCGCAGAAGATTATGAACTCCCATTGAATATCTATACACTGCATTCTAATTCCAAATTGTTGAATGGAATAACCAAAGAGTCATTTCAATTTAATCCTAAGATCCCTGTTCTCCCATATCGAATATGCTCAGTCATGGAGAAGCTTTATAGTGGACAGTTTAAAGTCGATATACATCATTTCACTGCAAAGTGTCCCTACTGTGACCGGTTTGATAGTTTGAAAGGTTCTGGAGTTTGTCTCGGCGATCCTCGTCCAGGTTCAAGGCAGAAAACTGACACTAATACAAGACATCGTATGCCATCTAAAGGTGGCGTTGATGAACTCAGCGTGTTCTCTGATGATGAAGAGGATTAAAAATTTTGATGCATTTTCCACTGGTCGGTTTAATTCGGTTGTTTCTTAGTTGGGTTTTTTTTCTTTTTGTCATGCTTAAAAGTTTTCTCTATATATTTTCCTGGATTTCATTATGATTATTCGTTCATTTCTAGCTTGAGTTTATTCTTCCTTTTCCAATTCTTTCGTTTCAGGCTTTTCCATTATATACAGTTCATTATAAAGTTGCATTCATTCGTTTTTTTCTAATATCATGCACGCATGTAAATTTACAAGGTTTGTTGTTCACATAAAAGTATTGGATGCAATTAAAATTAAGCAGTAGAAAAGGTCTAATATAATACAGAAGTGGGTTCAAATGTATAACTGTCTAAAAAAAACCTTACCAGTGACGGCCTTGGCGCAGTTAGCACCGACACATCTCGTTGGAGCAGAATATTCAAAATCATCAAAGTCCACGGTTCCCAAAGACACTTTAGACATATTCTTACGACTTGTTTTGACTCTCTTTCTCGAAGCTTTACGACGATGTATATTATTCACACAACGTCCACAATAAACATGTCCACAACGACCAAAAAATATCTTTTGTGAAAGATCTCTATCTGCAGTAGTCAACTTCTTACAGCATTGCCATGGGGATTTGAATTTTTTATTGAGTACCAAGTCACGGATCTTATCTTCATCTTTGATTGGGTCATAGTTTTCTGGTATACCTTCAGCTAACACAACACCACATAAAACACAAACTGAATTATTAGTTGATGAAATCCCGTTACTGTAAAACTCCTTCTCTTCTTTTGTAAGTTTTGCTTTCTTAGCAGATTCAGCCTTCATCTTACTAGCAGTCTTTTCTCTTGCACTGATTCTTGAATTTTCAGACGCTTGTTCACTTCTTGCAATTTCATCCATCAGATTTCTTGGTATCTCATCACCTGAACCCCAATCACCATTTGGACCATCACCATCACCATCATTCATAAACAAATTCATGAAACCACCTGGAGCACTATCACTGATCATTTGAAAGAAAGCACCTATTGACGTTCTGAAACCATGAACTACCTCTGCTCTACCACCAGAATTTGGACGTCCTCTTCCACGTCTTCTTAGTCTAGCACGGGCAGCTGTACGTGAACCACCTATTCCTCTTCTTGCTCGACTCGCATGACCGGCTCTAACAACATTCGCCAAATTTCTAGCAGCCATAATAGCAGCAGTATCTCTGTCTAACATCTGTGGCATGACAAGCCCTGGTAAATTCAACAGAAATCCAGCTGTCGATCCGTTTTCTCGTTGTTGTTGCGAAACGAAATCTGTTCTGGCATTTTCCAGATACCTTGCTCTTTGTGACTCTGAAATCTCTCGTTCTCCAGTGACTTGAATTTCTTCATTTATGGGGGTTTCTGGTCCCATTTCCACAATATCCGATTCATCGCCACCATTAGTGTTTCGACGGCGTTGTGACTGTCTTGAGTTAATTCCTCCAGTTTGACTGCTTCGTGTGCGTTGTTCAGGTATTCTGAAATACTGATGCCCTTCCGTTGAAGCGGGTAACGATGTTTCTCTTATCACTTGAATTTCACTATCATCATCATCGTCATCTGATAAAAGGATGATTGATTGTCTTCTGTTTGTACTCATCCCTTGATGGTCTGGTGGTCAAAGAAGTGGGTTCTTGCCTTCGGTTTTGCTTTTAATATGAATTAATCGAAATGACACAATTGGAAATACTGGGCAAGGATATGTCTATTTGTTATAATTTCAAGCAAGAACTGAGGTGCAGAAGCAAGTTGTTTTGCCAAATTGTTGTTCGTAGTGACTTGAAAAACTGTTATACAAAACAAACATGCACATTTCAGCTCGATTAGTATATGCGAAAAGCTGGCTACTATACTATCTTACAAATTTGGTACATCGACGCGCGCGTACTTTTTCCCGACGCGTCGAAAATTTCCCTCGATCTCTCGTTCCGCAAATCAGGTTCATTTTTTCGAAATTGTAGATACCAATTGAAACTCAAAACTATATTAAGTATAACAATGATTTTAACCGGATACATATTATATATAGAAGAGAAGACACTACTGGAAAATAGAAATCAAAAGTTGAATTTGGAATGGAAGAGACACGTACCGAATTTGTAGATGACAAACCTTGTGCACACATGCAATGTTGTATCATAATCTGTTGTGGAATTTTATAACAAACATCATTGCTTCAGATACGGCTTGTAAAGGGTCTGGATTGTATGACTCAATCATTAGTATTATAGCTTGACTGAGTTTGTTTCAGAAGATGAAGAAACCTTGTCACTTGCAAACAGAGAACTGATACCAGATGAAACACAAGTGGAATTACTGGAAATCTCTGATTCTGACTCAAAGTTACCAACAAATAAATCAACCGACTCAGTTTCGACTTCTTGGACTTCACTTTGAGTAGATCTTTCTGTAGACTTTTTGTTCTTTCTATGCAACCATCTACGAATGCGGTTCCATGTTGGCCTTCTTTTCTTGTGGTGAGTAGTCTCTTCGGTGACAGCAGGGCAGAAATCAAGATAATTGAAACTTTGTTGCACGTTTTCTAAAGAAATTTTTTGAGAGGCTGTTTGAATAGGAGTTAGCATAGGAACAGGAACAACTATGGAAGACCATGTTGATGGGCATGATGAAGGTGGTTCCTTGGACTCAGTGTAGAATGAAACAGCAGGTGAGACAGGTTGAAAAATCTCCTGTAACTCAACGGTATCTTTATTTTCATTCATGAATTCATAGTCATCGCAAAAGAAATCAACGTCAATGTTACCAGAGTTATAATCTGGGCTTTCAAGTTCTTTAACATCAGCACTTAAACAAGCAGGAAACTCGATTTTGTTTTGAATGAAGTCATCAGTAGTGAATGGTTCTTGATGATCACAACCAGAAACAGAATCAAAAATAGGAGCATCTAATTGAGCTAGTTTTGAAATCATCTCATTTGCTTGAGATGATGGACAACCACAATTCACGGCAATATGGAGTCATTGACAACATCAGAGAAAAGAGCAGCGTCAATTTCCGCTTCACAATCAAAGAAGATATCAGATTTGTCTCCGGATAACAAAGAAGTACAATCATTTGATAGATCAATATCCAACTCATTAGACAGATTTGGAGGTGTGTCTTGCTCGACAGAGTTTGAGAGTAAGTTAAAAGAGGTAGCTTGCATTTTTGAGAAGATTTGAATGTAATAAGAAATCTGAAGGTGATAGAAAGAATGGCTTACGCTGGGGTTTTTGGTGAATTAATGGTGGAAATAAAGAAGAGAGAGGAGGTAAAAGTTGGAAACCTGAAATAAAGGACAATGCCCCCAATTTATACGTTTTGAATTCCATGGTGATAAATTATCCGTCTTTAATTTCAGCATCGTTAAACCTGGCCTTGGATGAGGAAAGAGGTATAAAACAGATAAATTTGAGTTGAGACAGGGAACAGATAAATTCAATGATGATTGCTGAGGTATAGGACAGATAAATATCAGAATGATAAATCAACGAACATAGTCACAAAAGGAAAGAGTGTCACCTGACCTAACCATCACATATGAATTGCTCGCAGGATTGGAAAAAATATGATACTATACTATCTGGAAACAATCGGAGATATCACATACTCTCATATATGGTAAAGAAATGAACTTGGGAGATATCTTAGGTTTTATTGAATTGAATCTCGTCTGCATAATATGTTCTGTTCTGTAAGGTTGTGGTAGTTTAACTATCTGAGAATTTTGTGAAATTGGACTCATTGACATTTGACATCGTGGGAATGAGCATCAACATTTTTTAAAGCGGTGGAATGGTTTGATATATATGATAGAAGAGCTGTAACCATGATTGTTGGAACTTGACTCACATATAGCTTATCAGTTGATGGTGACGTACGGCAACAATTTGTTAGTGGGTGATCGCAAAGAGTGTGCATGGGTAAATCGCACTCTCAAAAATTTGAAAACAACGATTTTAGACCTCAGTTTTGTCTTCTCTCAAACTATACAACGTTTTGTCAGATCAATATCCACTTATCCCACTAGCTCATGCTGTTTAGCTGCATGAATCAAGATGCAAACACAAAGATACAAGATATATATGGTATAACATGCTTATAAATAGTAAGAAGAGGTTGCACGCGTTCAACAAAAAGTGATATGCAAAGTTCGGAGACTCCTTCAACTTATATCTCCAGTTCTGGATGCCCTCTCTCACTTCCGATCACTATCTCTTTCAAACATCCATTTTCTCAGAATAGTGGTCTGGACGTGAATGCAAGATACACCAATGCCTCTCGACTCATGGAATGGACAAAATTTGTGTTCCAGTGTGCATATAAACTGTCTGATGGAGGGTGAGATCTCGAACCACCTAGCTTTGTAACAAATTTCCAGGTCTCTTTTCAAACGAGCAGAAATCTCGAAGTATACACATCTGTGTTTCTAATTTGATCTGAATATATCGACCATCTGCAAGCAAACCCCAACGAAACTTTGTCATAATCAATCTCATTTTACAGAACCAGTAATAGAACCCGGATCTGATGGGACCATCCATATACCATAGTTCTCATTTTTGATCATGTTGTGGAACACTTCAACATACTGAGAAGTTGATCTTTCATAAGAAAGATCAGTTCTGAAACGAATTGCTCACTGGTCCAAGCATTGGAAATATTTTGACAATGTCTCTAAACCTTTCAAAACATCAAATGAAGTGACCTGGGAGTTTTTAAGAGGCATGGCATCCACTATTTCTTGAATGAGGTTTCTTGCAGCATCAAAAGACTCGGCATCATTGTTGTGTAGAACCCTTTTCAGCAAACTATCGAAACTCTTCCACCGGTTCTTGGGTATTAGAACCACCTGTGCAGTATGGACATGGCCTCCTTTAATTGTTTACATGTAATAAGTCACAACCCAAATGACTAGTTTTACTTATTAGTTTATCCAAAATCCTTTTATTGAGAAATATATAGTACAAATCGATGAATGAAATTATGCTTGAGTATCGTCCTTACAAACCACTTCTCATGTATCTACCAACAACAATACAATGGTCTCTTTCATAAGGTTCCAATGTCAATTGTTCCAATGGCTTGATTCTTTCATCTCTCAACTTTTGCACTTCTCTAGCAAACACGGTTTCAGCATCAACAGTAGAGTCAATACAGTTAGCCTTAATAGAGATAACAACACCACCTTGGTCCTTCAAGAACATATGAGAGTTCAAGGCGATAATTCTGGCTTGATCAGGCTGGGCAACATCGGCAAACACACAGTCAACCATACCAATCAACATTCTGTATTTTTGTGGGTGTCTAGCATCTTCAATGATAGGAATAACATTAGGTCTCTTCTTAGCCATACCGATCAATTCTCTACCTGGTCTGTGAGCGAATTCGACAGCATACACTATACCTTCTGGACCAACGACATCAGAGACGTGGGAAACAGATGTACCAGAAGCAGCACCCAAATAAAGCACCTTCTTACCTGGAGCAATGAATAATTCATCCAAACCACCCATAATACCAGCAGCCAACTTGGATCTGAAAGGATTCCAAACTCTGTATTCAACCTTGGTAGCTGGAGTGTTTTCATCTTTACTTGGTTCATCAACGGAAATTCTCTTTTCACCGTAGACGGATTCACCTGGGGCCATGTTCTTAGTAACTAACAAATCTTCTTTACCTCTGGCAATGTAAACACCAGCGTGTCTATGTGGTTCAATGACGACCTTAGCACCACCTTTGGCACCTCCTCTAGCACCACCTCTTCCACCTCTGGCACCACCACGGCCACCTCTAGCACCACCTCTGGCACCACCTCTACCACCGAATCCACCTCTGGAGCCACCACGGCCACCTCTACCACCGAATCCACCTCTGGAGCCACCACGGCCACCTCTTCCACCGAAGCCACCACGACCTATTAAAATATCAAAGAAATGTTGTTAGTAAGTTGTCTTTAGACTACAATATGTTGTTTAGAAGTTGAATATCATCAATACAATCAGTGGAAAATCAATTTGAAGTTTGAATATTCTGAGAAATCATCTCCGAGAGATGAGCTTGAAAAAGTAACATACCACCTCTGGAACCACCTCTACCGCCTCTTGGAGCATATGACATTTTGAATATAATTAATTGATATGTATTAAATGGGTGATGAACGAAAATTCGTGCTTTTGATGATATTCAAAGATAAGTAAATAGGTGTAAAGACTGCCTTTTCAAACAACGGAAAAAAAAATTTGCAAAAAAACAGTGAAGCGCTTACGTAATCTTTGAAATTTTTTTTGGCTGCCATTTCGAGTGGCAGTGTCGCTAAAAATTTTCTACGCCTGTGCACCATCATCGCAGAAGAAATGCAGATTAATGACCCCGAAGTTTGTAAGAGTCCGGTTCACGGATTAGTAGGAGCTGTTTAAATGATAATCGTTCATTGACAGATCGTTGTTTTGAATACATAGTACATCGTTTATTAAAATGATATCCAGACACAAACATGTATATAAAGAAGAGTAGATGAGTATCAAAACCAAAACCTTGACTCAATTACGTACTCTGGAGACCTTCAATATAGGAAAAGCACAACTTTTTTTCTAAACACCTTTTTTTTCTAAACATCAATTTGGTCTTCACTATCATCAAATGATGATTCTGAATCAGACTCATCACATTTGTAGATAAAGAATTGAGCGAAGATAGTGAAATCTTCACACAAAGTACCCAATGATCCAGCCAACCAAGAAGAGTTCACAAGTAAGTATCTTGGGCCTCTTGCGACGGATAAGATGGAGACAACATAGGTGATATTACCCAAACAAGCAAAGAGGAAGAACATAAAGGAGATACCTTCACATGACTTTCTTTCATAGTTCAACAAGATTTGCGGCACTCTTGATCCCAAATATAAAGCAGCACAGAACCAACCAAAGATTTGTGCCCATAGATGCAAAACCAAGTCTTCATCACGAGGAGGTTCAGCATCCTCTTTACTACCATCTCCAAACCACCATCCACCAAAACCAGCTAGAACAACAAGCACAACCATGAGCACATTGTAGAACAGCTCTCTATTCTTTTCTTCCTTGTCGGCAACGGCAGTATTACCGTCGATATCATTGAAACTTCCGACTTCATCACTGGAGTCGTAATCAACAGCACGTCTGTTTTCATTACTCACCACTGCTTCAAGTAAAGGCTCATGCTCTGTTGAAAGGGGGTTTGCTGGTGAAAGATGGATAGGATCGACCTCTGCTGGTTTGCCGTGCCCGTAAACGAGACATTGCCAAAGCAAGACAATATCGGCTAGAGTATAGTAAATGGCTAGGACAATCATAGTGGGTAACACACCTTGCATGATGGCACCTATAACGTTAAAAAAATCACCAAGAAGCCATAAAATGACAAACATCAAGGAAAGCCCTTCGGCACTTTTTCTGACAAAATTTTGGTAGATTTGTGGGGCAAAGACGATGATCCAGCATGCAATAGATATGGAACTAATTTCAAATTTTGAAAGTTGTTAGTATTTGGTAAAATATTTGATTTTAATCATCAACTTGACTTCTGTTTGAAACATTTTCTGGGGAAAGATTGACTTGAGAATGTGTCAAGTGACAGGGCCGCTTATTTCACATACCCAGTGATTCCACTGACAGCTTGGGCATTTATTATAAGAGGGTTGGGAGGAGGCACCATGATGATGAATTTGATATCTGGTGGGTTGAGAAGGGTTTAGATAAGAGAACTGTTGTATTTTGTTGAAAGGAGTTGGCCCGTCAGACAGCTTCAAAATAAGCAAACGCAAGGTCGGATCTCACTAAATTTTATGTAGTTTTCGAGTCTCCGAATTAATTGGTCGCTCGAAGCTGCCGTTTATTGAACCGTTTTTGGGCGTACGTGTGACACACTCTGTGAGTCATATTACACAGAGTCTCGTGATCAGACATCACGTGCACATAACACTGATATTCCATTGTTTTGGAATTCAGAAACATTTTATAGCAAGTTATTGAGAAGGTTTGAGAGACAGCTATAGACTTACAGAGGAGGCATAGTTGGAACTGGTGTTACAGTTGCTATGACACTTCGATCTTTGCCTATCATGTTTGACTACAATCATGCCAATAGAACTTGTGCTTGTGATTTCCGAATGCTCTGTCAAGGTATTTGTTGGTACAACTGGTGCTAAGATAGCTGATGCCTCTTTGGCATT
>JAKTRY010000300.1:13073-29343 GCA_030579935.1 Ambrosiozyma cicatricosa | reverse complement strand
AACATCGAAGTGCCATAGCAACTGTAACACCAGTTCCAACTATGCCTTCTCTGTAAGTCTATAGCTGTCTCTCAAACCTTCTCATTTTTACCTAATAAATTTCATTCATATTAGGGGAATAAAAACAAGAAAGTCTTTTTGAATTCGATTAGACTTTCAGATAAGACTCAATTATATATATATGATAGGTAGTTAATTGAACTATTAAACTGGTTAATTTTAAAAAAAGGCATATTGTTCAATAAAAAAAATATTGAAATATAGTATTAAATTATATAAATTACATAACTGTATATTTTTGAACAGTTAAACACCTATATCTACTGGCTGAGTCAAAAATTATTGATTTAACAAAATTTAAATTGAATTTTAAAATTTTTTAATTTAAAAAAGATGGTTTTTAATTATTAATTTTTAATGGTCAAATTTTTATATTAGATCTAGCGTAATCTTCTGCTTTATTTTTTTAAAGTATATGTTTAGAACTTTCTCAGTTTTTTTTAAAAAAAAATAAAAATAAAGAAAAAAGATTTATCATTTGAATATATAGAAAGTTTTAATATTGACAAAATTTGAAAACATAATATCGAGAGAAGTGTATAGATTTACAATAGTAAAATTAATTTGTCGAGCCTATATCGATCTGGGAATTTGTATAGTACGTATCACTACTTTACTACAAATTAATGGAACTTTCTGAGTTTAATATGAGTAGAAACAATGGAGCTGGTGATTCTGGTAAAAGGAATTTCCTTTCAGCATTCATCAAGGGTGATATTATATAGTACTTAACATGCGCTCAGAATAAGATCCTTAATACCTGCAAAAGCTCATCACTCTTCATGACTCTCAGGACCTCGATTCGACGTTATTTAGATATGACGTTGATAGAAAAGAACTGCTCTATCGCTGAATAAAGTCCCAAAAGAATACCAACTTTAGAACAGGAGTAGCCAACTTGTGATAATGTATCTTTTAAACTTCTTGTGCATTCTAATCAAATTGTTTTCGAGGAATTCCACACACATTTTTCAAACAGAGACTATGCTTGCAAATGATAATTGAAAATTCTAACTAGGGACAAATCATTATCTCTCTAAAACTGAGGCCTGTATGTTTTTATGCAACTTTTCCAAAAAATCTGCAAGTGTTGTGAATCTTTTCACGAAATCAGAATGATGCAATGAGAATTGCAATATCACACATCCTCCACAATCAACTGATAAACATCAAGAGCTTTAGGCTTGTTGATTCAAAAGGATCGTTTCGGTATGTAACTAAATAAGTTTCATGATGCTTCTGCTTGATAGGTATCAGCTCGGACTGGCAACTACTCAACTAATTTCAATTGAGTTGACCTGGACAAAACAAAACTAATAAACTCACCTATGTAAACTCATGTTTCCAATTGTTAACACCTAGTCAAATTGACTTCTTTCACCACTAGCAAATCATATTGTATCCTGTGAACAAAATTAATTGGGCCTGAATCCTGAATTTGCGCTTAGAAACTCATTGAAAGTGACACATTTATCAGCACAACCAATCTTTCTTGAATAAAATACAAGAATTTCATTGGGGGTAATCTCTGAAACGACACATTGAACTGTGAAATGGGATGCCATTTTTTGACACCAGCTTGAGCTCTAGGCAAATCTGAATATGAGGTTGAATCCAACATATATGATATTCCAGACCTGTTTGCTCTGTGAGACGACAATAACTTAGTAAACAACATGAGTTTCAACTTTTTGAAGTTCGATTCTATCAATAGTGCTGAAATTCTTTATTGACAACATGAAGCTTGAGGTTTCAGATTAACAACAAATTATGAGAGATGTATAGCTAGGCAAGCAAGGTTTGTAACTTGTGCATGATTGCCAAATCATATCGCTGCCCAAGTCCGTTTCTTAGAATTACCTGAGAGAATGGAAATATACACAGGACACCCGTGCACCGTCGACCACGGTAGTCACTCCCGAAGAGCGCAAAGTCCAAAACGAAAGTCGCAGCAAAACAAACAAACATTTTTACTGGCATTGAGAAGAGGTTTGAAACCTAAACTGAAGACCATATTACTGGTGTGCAATTTCAGACAACCAAATTACAAAACATCAAAACTACCAAATCAATTTTGACAGCCGAATTTACCTTTTGTCTTAGTGTTGTAACCCCCATTACTACAGTTTCAACAAAAGAATACCAACTTTTCTAGCTTTAATTCACAAAAAACTCACTTGAAATTACCTCTCCAGATAACAATCACCGAAATATCAACAGACTACTGAATCCAACATCATTCATTAATTTCTGACACTGTGACCCACCTATACACACAATTAACATGGCTGCCGATCATTTATACTCCGCTGTGTATTCAGGTGTACCAGTGTATGAGTTTATCAATCCAAAATCATCTGTTATGCGACGTAAGCATGATGGATGGATCAATGCAACACATATATTGAAAGTTGCAGACTTCCCAAAGGCAAGAAGAACAAGAATATTGGAAAAAGATGTTCAAACTGGAATCCATGAAAAAGTGCAAGGTGGTTATGGTAAGTATCAAGGTACTTGGGTGCCAATGGCAAGAGCAATTGAAATTGCTAAAGAATTTGGAGTGTTCAATGACCTTGCCACTTTGTTTGATTATAGACCCACTGGAGGAGCACGTTCACCTCCACCTGCTCCTAAACATCATCATGCCTCCTCTGCAAACCGTAGAGGTGGAAGAGGTGGTGCTAAAGCCAATGGACGTGCTAAAAAGACAGGAGCAAATGTGAAAGCAGTAGCTCCAAAGAGAACGGCGAGTACAACAAGTGAATCATCAGGGAGAAAACGGCAATTGAAGGCACCAAGATCAGTATTACCACAGGGAATGAATACAGTTACCACGTTAAGTTCAGCAGTTAGATCAGAGACAGACTCCGGTGGGGGTGATGATACAATTTCTACACCTGATGAACTTCCAAAAGATATCAATAATAAGCCCGATGAAAAACCACCGTCTACCAATGGAACCTCGCCAAGTGAATTCCTAAGCGATGAAGATTTAGATAATGCTTTACGTCCAACAAACACAGTTTACAATAATCAAAATGGTAATATCTCATCCAACATTCCAACAGGTATGGTTGGAGTCCCTCAAAATGGTCAACCAAACATTGCAGGACAATCAGAATGGTTCGATCCGAAGAGAGTCTACACACAGAAATTATTGGAGTATTTCTTATCGACAGAAGATGGAGTCAACAATTCAACTCCAATACCAGGTTTCATAATAGATGCTGGTAGTGCATTTGACATCAACGAACCGATTGATAAAGATGGTAACACAACATTCCATTGGGCTTGTGCAATGGGTGACTTAAAGATGTGTGATGCTTTACTTTCAAGGGGTGCTAACTATAGAGCTTTGAACAATGCTGGTCAAGTTCCAATCATGAGATCTGTGCTATATAACAATTCATATGTGAGACGTACTTTTGCCAAACTGCTAGATCTTTTACGTGATACTTTACTTGACTCAGATACAAGAGGAAGAACAATACTTCATCATATTGCATTTTCAACTAGTTCACATAACAATCTACCTTCTGCCAGATACTATTCTGAGATTCTTGTAACCAAAGTTGCCGAAACAGTTCAACCGGTGGAAAGAATTATAAATTTCATCAATCAACAAGATCATGATGGAAACACAGCATTACACATTTTCAGCTATAACAGTGCCTTGAAATGTATACGAGTTCTTCTAGGGTACAATGCAAGAGTGGATATTCCAAACAACAGAAATGAGTATGTCAGCGATTACTTGTACAACAACGGCCTGGAACAACAGCAACAATCGAGTTCATTGCCAAGTAATGTCGGCCAGTCTCTTGACTCATTCACAAATCTTCAACCATTTAATCCTGTTCCAGAAACACCAACTTTCAATAAAAACATTTCAATCTTGAACGCATCCAATTATCTTTCTATACCACATTATTCAGAAGCTGCCATGCAGGTGACGCAAAAGTCCGGTGATATCATGGAGAAGCTGGGAGAACTTTCGAATGTATTTGATGTTGAATTACAACAGAAGGATACAGACATCAGAGAGTTGCACACGATACTGACTGAGATGGATAAGGACATTAACAAAACCGAAACAGATATGAAGAAAGTTCTCACTGGATTGTTCAGTGAGAATGAAAAGGAAACCACCAAATTGGTCAAACTTGAAGATTTTGAAGCTAGTCTGAAGATGTTGAACAATGAGTTGGTGAATGCAGACATTGAATACCATTCCAAAACAGCAGAGTTGAAGAAGTTAATTGAAAGATCGCAAGCTAAAGATTTGGCTATGATTGTTCAAGAATATGAAACCCATAGTTTGAAGCAAGAGTTGGGATCTAAATCAGAGAATGAGCATGATGAGGAAACAATACGTCAATTGAAACCATCTGAGATCAATTCTAAGAACATTGGATTAGTGTTGGAGTTGATAAAATTGCAAATTATCAGAAAGACCACAGTTAATGGATTGGTTGGATTATATGCCGATGCTTCTGAAAATACAGAAATCATAAACAAGTATAGAAGATTGGTTTCTAAGTTGTCTAGTGTTCCCTTGGATGAAGTTGATGAAAGTTTGAACGATATTGAAGATTGTTTGAAACATGATAATGACATGTGAGTTGTGCGTTAATGACTGGTGAGTTGAAATCTTGATGGTTTCAACTTTCGACTGTTTTCTGTTTGAAAACAGGATTCGCTCACTATATGGTGATGTTATCCCATCCGTCTTTTGCCTTTTTAACCTGTTGATGATTCTCCCTCCCGATTGATTATTGTTTCCATTGAAGTTGACAGAGGATGACATATATATTAAGACAGATCTAGATGCCTATGCTATATATAAAGTTTTCTTCAGTTCCCCATGCAACAGCCTCTAGGCTCTCTCCCATATTTTGAGGCCATCAAGCTTGACATTATGACGCTTTTTTTGTTTTAATCCCCGTTTTATTTCGTTTTGACATTTAACAGCAGGTGGACAACCTTTTCAATTTTCCTTCGATGTATTTTTATTTTAGGTGTTTTAATATCTAGTTCTTCCTATTTTATATTTCTTGTACCATTTGTTGTTTTGACTATACCAATTTACTTTTTTTTTACTTTTATTCTCTTCATTTTGCCCAATTTTCGTACAATTCTTGTCATTCAACATGCACATGTCTCTTTTTTTCTCTCTCTCTCTCTTTGTTTCGTTATTGTTTTATATACACTACTTTTTGAAACCCCTCTGTATACTAGAATTCCAAATTACCTACACTCCACAAAAGGAAAAGAAGCTTCACCTCCTTTATGTCCCCTGTGATTCAGGACAGATGGAGATCTCGAAGGAAGTAACGTCAAGACTCCTTAACGGTCCCGGATCGCCAGTAACATACACGTATCGCCTACCCGGACCAAAGATCAATTGGCTCAAGCGCGCCGGCCAGCCAACCTGATACAAAAAATTTGCCAGTTCAACAAAACTAAACTCCACCACACTGCTAATAGAAGGCCCAATGGTCCAAGGGGATATTACAGTTTTGCAACACTATTTTTCCATCCTATTAACCTTCTTTGTCCGGCCTGTCCCCTATTGCCAGATATATATACAGCTGTGTTCGCCTGCTCCTCTGTTGCGTCTTCTCTTACCCCTTCACCACCCACATTAATGCAAAGACTCAGAAGTGCTGTCAACTACTTACACTCCATTTATCAAGCACAATTGGACAGTATGACAACTCAGAAATACCAGCTAAAGGAGTTTGAACAAGAGATCTTCATTCCAGTTCCCGGAACCGATCTCAAGTTATGTGCAATCGTTGCTTTACCAAAGGCCCTATTTCATGACCATTACGTTAAGAATTACTCTCCTCCCACTCACAGATTGGTTATTTTAATGCATGGTCAATCCGGCCATAAGAACTACTGCTATTTGAAAGATTTGGCTGAACAATTATCTGAGAAGTTGGGTATCTATTCCGTGAGATTTGATTTCAGAAACTGTGGCGGTTCCACTATCATCAAGCCTAATACCATTGGTAGAACAGTTGAAGATGATATTGAAGACTTGAATGCTGTTTATAACTATTTCATTAACCAACACTTCAATAATATAACTTTCTTCGTTGAAGCCGTCATTGGCCATTCCAGAGGCTCCCTAGATATGTTCTGCTGGGGTTTAGAGAGAAAAGCGTATGTTCCTAATTTCATCAACTGTGCTGGTCGTTTTGATGGTGCTGGAAAGGGTAAGAATTCTGATTTGCAATACCCTGGTTGGAGAAAAGCTCAAGGATTCCATGAGCCAACTTGCCAAGGGGACAGATATAAAGATGTTTGGATCCCCGCTAGAGAGACATTGAGTATGGTTGCTCGTAAATTGACTAATGTTGGTGATTTGGATCAATATACTGATGTGCTGAGTATCTATGGATTAGAAGAAAGTGTTATTCCATTGCAAGATGCTGCTAGTTTTGCGAACCATTTGGCTGGTAGACACACACTTCATTTCATCGAGGAAGCTAATCATTCTTATATGGGTGTTGTGAAGATTGATCCTACAATTGTTCAGAAACATAAACATCCGATCCACAGAAAGAAACAAGTTTACAATTATAACTATATGGTCTCTGATAAAATCGTTGATTATTTGGGACCTAAGAGCAGATTGAGCAGATTTTACAAGTCCACATTGAAGATCCATCCTGGTTTGAATAGATGGAAAGATGTGGAAGGAATATCAAATTTCAGAGATGTTGGTGGATGGAGTACACAAGACGGTAACTTTGTGAGACCAGGTATAGCTTTCAGATGTGCCAATCCTTCTAATGTCACGGAGAAAGGTATCAAGGAGATCCAAAGGCTGAAGATTAAAACTATCTTTGATTTAAGATCTGAAAGTGAGTTGAAAGAACATCCATGGCCAACCATTGAAGGGATAGAATACCTTCATGTTCCATTGTTTGGTAACCGAAGTTTAGCACCAGAAGATGCCATTGGAATGTATAGTAATCTATTCACCTCTTGGTCCACATACAAGGCAGTTTATCAAGACATTTTAGAAGCAGGAAGTGGTGGGTTGAAATTGATTTTCGAACACATTAGAGATCATCCTGGAGAAGCATTTTTGTTCCATTGTACCGCTGGAAAAGATAGAACAGGAGTTTTGAGCGTGTTGATTTTGTTATTATGTGGCGTTTATCCTCAAATTGCAGCCAAAGAGTATGAATTGACAATGATTGGTTTGAAACCTGAGCACCCACATATCAAGGAAAAAGTGCTGAAGGAGGTTTATAAGATGGCTCAAAGTCCAGCTGGTGAAGAGTTCGTTAAGAATGTTACTAAAAGCAGACAAAACTGGTCTATTTATGAACAAGGTTTTGAAAACGTTGTCTCTAGTAGATATGAAGCCATGCTGGAGACTTTTGTTTGGTTGAAGGAGAAGTACGGTAATGTCGAAGATTATTTCGAAGAAAAATTGGGTCTTAGTTCAGAAGACCAAAAAATCATCAAAGATAGTTTGCTGGCATACTAAATTAAACGAGATACTACTATTAGAGCGCAAAACATTTGCACACATAGATTCTGAGACTTGAGATCTTTAATACAAATTCATTCATTTTTTTGCTTTTATATTTATAATTCACTGGGATAACAAAATTAAGTAAAATTAAGTTAACTAGGGTTGTTTACAGGGTCTGAGAAGACCTCCTGATTCTTGACAGGAGATCTCCAGCTCGCCACCGCCTTGTTCTCACTTTTCACTTAACTTCCGAGTACCGACCACTAAATTGAGCTGAAATGTGCTCATGTTCAGAAAAGCAGCCAGATAATTTGCTCGTTTTTGCTCTTTGCGCTATCAAATTCAACTTCAAACTTCCAAAGCCCATGAATGCCATTTGGAGCAAAAGAACATAAAATTAGCCCTTGCTGTGACTATAAAACAAATCATGTCCCCTATATACGCACCATGAACAGGGGATTTAGTTCACACGTTCACGCCTCCTTGTTTTGTTTCTTGGTTTTTCAAAGATTACATAAATCCTTCTGATTTTCAAATCGCCAAATAGTATTCCAGTTGCTCCTCGTCAAATTACACTAATACCCCAAAGACAAAGAATATTAAAAGCAAAAAACAAGCAAAAATGATGGATATGAAGTGCAAAATGTCTATGTTATGGAACTGGAACGCAGAAGGTTCCTGCTTCATTGCTGAATCATGGTATGCCAATACAAGAGGTAAGTTTGCTGGTTCTTGCATTGGCGTCTTTTTGATGGTTTTTGCTGAACAGTGGCTTCATCGTGTGCACAAACAATATGTTGATTCAATCACTCAGAGAAGAAGAACACAGTATTTGAATAGCAAGATTAAGGGAACATCAACATCAGCAGCAGCCACAACCGCAGACTGTTGCAACTCAAACGCAAACTCAGATTCTGCAAAGTATGTCAGTGAGCCATACATCAAGACCGTGCTTATGCCAATCATCGAAGTGTTGAAACATTCTTGGTATTGGCAAAAATTACCAGGTGAAGTTTATCCAAATTTGTTGGACCATGTGTTGTTGTCGTTGTTATATATGGTTCAGTTCACGTTTGCTTATTTGATTATGCTTTTATTCATGTATTTCAATGGCTATATCATCATCTGTTGTATGTTAGGTGCTTTGTTTGGTCATTATCTGTTTAGATATGAGCCTATTTGCAATGGTGATTGTGGTTCTGCTGTCAATGATTTTGAGCATACTGATGCAAGAAAATGTTGTATGTAAGATATAAGTATCACTAGTTCAGGTTTTCATGATATTTCTTTGGATTTTCTTTTTCTTTTTTTTGTTGATGACTGAATATTAAATGAGAACCAATTCTCATTTCCACGTACAAGTGTTTTGCTGGAGTAAGTTATTCTTCACATTTTTTAATATTGCGTTGTTTTCCTCTTTTTTGTTGTTACCTTTTATTGACTTCTTTCTTTATACTTCTTTCGTTCTTTAGCACAGCTTCAGAGGCTGATTACTGCTAATCACTAATGCCCATGTATCCAAAAATTATCTTTGGCAAATGCCTTTCGATATGATTTCGGTTGTTGACGGTCAGTCTCTTTAGGAATAGACTACCTGTGTGAGTAATAAATGTGATCGTTCCTACATCGCCACATGTTTTCCGTAAGAATCCGGTTGTCCAAGAAAAGTTTTCGTTCACATATAAAACTCTCATAATAGAGACTCCACATGTTCTTAGTAACGAGAAACAAATTTTTTTCAGTTGAGGATCAGATTTAGTCACGACACCGACTTCCGGTGGAGTGTGATTTGAAGAAGGATACTCCAAGGCTGTTATAGTTGTATGCCCCCTCTTTGCAAACTGCTCTTTTCCTTAATATACAGAGAAAGAACTTGACTTGTTTCTGAAACAGCATTAGCAACAGCAACAGCAACAACCACAGCAATGTTCAAGAGAACCCTCGTATTATTGCAAAAGTCCCCTAAAGGACCATGGGCTAACATGCTCAAGGACCCTTCTAAGAAGTACACAAGATTCAAAGGAGTGGATTTACCAGACAGACAATGGCCAAACAAAGTCATAAAAAAAGCACCAAGATGGCTATCCACTGATTTAAGAGATGGTAACCAATCTTTACCAGATCCAATGTCCGTTGAGCAGAAAAAAGAATATTTCCAAAAATTGGTTGAAATTGGTTTCAAAGAAATTGAAGTGGCCTTCCCTTCTGCTTCTCAAACTGATTTTGATTTCACTAGATATGCCGTCGAAAATGCTCCTGGTGATGTGCGTATCCAAGCCTTGGTGCAATCTAGAGAACACTTAATTAGAAGAACCGTTGAATCCTTGAAAGGTGCCAAAAAGGCAACCATCCATACTTATTTGGCCACATCTGATATGTTTAGAGAAATCGTGTTTGGTATGTCACAAAAAGAAGCCATCGAAAAGGCTGTTTGGGCTACCAAGTTAGTCAAGTCCTTAACCAAGGATGATCCAACCATGCAAGAGACCGATTGGTCTTATGAGTTTTCCCCAGAATGTTTCTCCGATACCCCTGTTGAATTCGCTTTAGAGATTTGTGAGGCTGTTAAAGCTGCATGGCAGCCAACTGCTGAAAATCCAATCATTTTCAATTTACCTGCAACCGTTGAAGTCTCTGGTCCTCATATTTACGCTGATCAAGTTGAATATTTCTCTAGAAACATTTCTGAGAGAGAAAAGGTGGCCATTTCTTTGCACTGTCACAACGATAGAGGCTGTGGTGTCGCTGCTACTGAATTGGGTTTGTTGGCTGGTGCCGACAGAGTTGAAGGTTGTTTGTTTGGTAATGGTGAAAGAACCGGTAATGTTGATTTAATCACTGTTGCTTTGAACATGTACACTGATGGTGTCTTTCCAGAATTAGATTTGTCGGATATTGAATCCATCATTGACATTGTTGAAAAGGGTAACAAGATTCCAATCCATCCAAGAGCCCCATACGGTGGTTCTTTAGTCGTTTCTGCATTCTCTGGATCTCACCAAGATGCCATCAAGAAGGGGTTCGCTTTACAAGCTAAGAAGGACGATCCAAGATGGAGAATTCCATACTTGCCATTGGACCCACAAGATATCGGTAGAAACTATGAGGCTGTTATTAGAGTCAACTCTCAATCTGGTAAAGGTGGTGCCGCCTGGGTCGTCCAAAGAACCTTGGGTTTGGATTTGCCAAGAGCTATGCAAGTTGATTTCTCTAGAGTTGTTCAAAATACCGCTGATGGTTTAGGACGTGAATTGAAGTCTGAAGAAATCATTGCCTTGTTACAATCCAGCTACAATATCGATAACTGTTCTTCCAGTGTGATGACCATCAAGGACTATAACTTTGAAAAGAAGTCTGATTCCGTTACTGATGTTGTCGCTGTCTTGTTGGTCAATGGTAAGGAAGTTAGTGTTTCTGGTACTGGTAATGGTCCAATTTCTTCCTTCGTTGATGCTGTTTCAAAGGAGTTCGGTAACTTCGAAGTTCAATCTTACAGTGAACACTCTGTTGGTAAGGGTTCTTCTACTAAGGCTGCTACTTATGTTCATCTTTCTAACGGTAAGACCACCGCTTGGGGTATTGGTATGCACGAATCCATTACCAGAGCTTCCGTTAACTCATTGGTTTCTGCAATCAACACTTTTTTGAAAGATGAAGTTACCAAGGCTGAGCCAGAAAAGGTCAAGGCTTGATTATTTTAAAAGTACTTAGTTTTTGTTACGTTTGAAGGTTTATCCAAAAGCAAATTTCCGTTTACTATCTTTTTTTCCTGTATTATTCGTTTCTAATATACCTTCTCATAGGTATTCATACTTACATTTTTTCTTCCATTATTTATTTTTTTATTTTCTTTTCTTTTAAACTATCTGGAGTATAAACTTTTTTTTTCAAAAAACGTATGTAAAACAGCGGTATAAACGAAAATCGATATTTAGTGAACACCAGGAAATTCCAATCCATCATCACACATTTCAGGTGGCTCTCCATCAAACCAACCTTCATTTTGAACAACAGTTCCCACAACCCAGTAATGAGGATGGTGTTCATAATATTTGAGCCAACCTTTTAACTTTCTATCTATCAATTCCTGATCCAAACCTCTCAAATCGGCATTAAACTGATCTGGACGATGCAAGCAACCATTCACGAGAACACGGGAACAATCGTGACCAGCAAAGAGGTGATATCTTGAACCAGGTTCATACATTCCTCTATTGACAGTCACATCGAAAGCAGTACCGTTGACAGCAACATAAACAGGTAATCTAGGATCTGTACCATCGTATTTGGCAAATTCATCAACTGTAAAAGTTGGATAATTGAAAGGATGTGTAGTCACAAAGTAAACATATCTTGGATCAATCCACTTACCATCATAGCCCCATGTTGCCGATGAGGTGAAAAAATATGAAAGCACAGCGTTGAACAACAGCAATCCAGACAGTAACTGAAGAATGTCAATTACTGAAAATCTGATCTTTTCTTCTTTGTCTTCTTGTTTGTTTTGTTTTTGATCTTTCATTGATGAGACATGACTTACTCTGCAAATTTTGGAAAGAGAAAGTGTTTGATAGCTGTCAACATTTTAACTTTACCTTTCCCACCCCAGGTAATATATAGGCTCGTGATTTTAGATGTTCCACACTTCAATTTTAATCCAAAAACAAACGCCATCGCATCAGGAAAACCTGTTCTGCTGGGAATTATCGACACGTGTCAGAGGGATGGCAGACCTGTGAAAATTTTTTGTGAGAGCGTATAAAAGTACCAAACTTTGTCTTTTTGCTCTTGCTTAAGCACCGTCGTTTCCTCTCATGATCTGTTTTGAAAAATCGTACAAGCCTCCTCATTTGACAGTGCTATACCTCTGATCTCAGCCATTATTGCTGCCCTTATTACATGGAAAACGAATGGGGTTATCTCGTTTGTATTTTTGATGGGTTTGGATGGTAGGTTGTGCCATAGACTTATAGTGATTTACTGGACGCTATATCGAAAGTTATGTCCATAAGAACTCGTCTGGATCCTTAGGGAACGGAAAGAGGGGTGTCAGAGGACATAGACATCATCTATTCTTAATTCTTATCTATCTATGCGGTTGAATTTCGTAGAGTAAGTTTTCATGCATTTTTACTGAAACCTAGAGGATGAACCTCGTGGATACCCAAGGTGGAAAGTTCAAGACTCAAAACTACTAGATATTATTGTTAAACTGTGAAAGTTATTGTGGTAATACACAATTAAAATGTGCAAATGATATATAGTGAGTCGTTATCTGGACTCAAATCAAGCCAGCTGGCCGACACTCTAAATTATACCTGAAAACATAAGAAATGGGTCACTTTGTCGGTTGACGGACGAGGATATAATGTACAAATTGGTAATGGTATATTCATTTCAACCAGGAACCTGATGTTGAACCTTGCAGATGATGGCTAAATGTTGGATATGATGCTGATGATTAACGTTCTTTCAACATCTTGTTTCTCTTCTCTCTTCTCTTCAATCTATCCAATTTCTTGGCCTTCATAATAGTGGCTAGTCTTTCATATCTTTCTTTTTCAGCAATCTTTTCTCTTCTTTCTTTAATGGTTTGTATTTTTTCCTTTCTCTCTCTTTCTCTTTCCTCTTTCATTTCTTTGAGTTTGGCATTTGTTTGCTTATCTTTTTCTCTCTGGAGCTGTCTTTTTTCCCAAAATGATTTCACACCTAATGCTTTAACTCTGAATGCTTTCTTTTGAACCTTCCATTCTTTCCCTGTAACAGCATATAATTATAATCCTCAAGCAATGCTTCATGTTAGTAATCAATGCAATTTCTATGAGTTTAGAAATCAAAAGAGCATTTGCACATACCACTCACTCTAGTACCTTTAGAGACATCCTTCTTCAAAATTTGTTCCTTGATTTCATCTGTCAACTGTGGAGTTTTGCTGGTTGAATCGGATGATGCTGAACTCATGTTGTGATATGATAGATTATTGATATAATGTGTAGCAAAGTGTATAAAGATCGTAAATAAAATAAATAAGCTAGCAAGTGATAAGAATTGAAAAAATGTACACATCGCTCAAAATTTTTCTACAAAAAAAAATTCACGGCCTTGTTTTGGGACTCTGAAAATCATTTAGAAGCCCATTTGAAGAAACCACAACTCCATTCATCCAATTCCCCATCCTGTAAATCGTCCTTCTTTTCAACATCCCACGTATCTTTTCTTGAATTCCTAGCACAAGACCAAAATTTGCGACCTTTATGGACACTATCTTCTCTTCTGACTGTTCTTAACACACACTTCTCTTCATGTTTGCAGCTTGGAACTCTGTTACCCAACCTATCACTTTCCAGTAACTCTGTAAATTTTTTGGCTGAAATAGTACGCTTTGCCACAGCCGGTTCAACCACTTGCACATCTTCATCATTTTCTTTGTCATCCACCTCATCATTATCGTTGTCTGAAACAAACAAGCTATCTTCGTGGTGTTTCTTCGGTTTTGTTTTAGGTCGACTCAATGATTTAGCTGGCTTTGGTTGTGGCGTAGATTGGAAAAAATTGGATATTCCTTTCTGATTTAGTTTGTTTTGCTTTTTTCGGCTAACGTAGACTATCTTAGAAGCCTTTCTTTTGGTGGATAACTGTTGCGAGTTTTCTTGAGAACTTGATACCGTAGATGAAGAGTATTGGCTTTGTCCCTCTGGTGATTGTTGTTGTTTTGTTTGAACACTCTTCTTCTCAGAGCTAAAAAAGAAATCAATGCTTTTTCCAACATGGAGATTGTAAAATCCGCTGGCATCAAAATGATTGTTTTTACTCTTCAATTGCTCATAACTGTCTGTCTTGGAATCATCGGCAATCTTTTGTATATCAAAGTCAGTAAAAATTGGACAATGATCTGAGCCAAAAATTGAAGGCCATATATCTGCAGCTTTGACACAAGCGGCCAACTTATCTGTGGCCAAGATTAAATCTATCCTTGATCCAATGTTAAGAGATCTGCTATTCAATAGGGTATTCCAAACTGTATACATTTTCAGTCTTCTACCTGTGAATTCTCTGACAACATCATGTAACAATTTATCTTCTTTTGAAATCATTCCAGTTGTATCATATGTGTAGTCATTTAGTAAAGATCTAGGCTCTGTTGATTTCTTGAACTCTAGGACATATTTCTTATTCATCTCTTCAAACTTTGTTGAGTCTTCATCCCATGTTAATATCTTCTCATGTAATCCTGTTTTTATCGTCTCGTCATTATCAATCAAATCAAGAGAGACGTTTATATCACCCATGATCACAACATGTTTACCCATCTTTGCCAGATTATCTGCTCTTTCTAAGAGACACTTCAAAAATGTAATTCTAAACGTTTCACCTTCTTCAGTTCTCATTGAATTTGCAGGACAATAAACAGATATCACAACCAGATCAAAGTTCAGCTCTATGATAACGCAACGGCCCTCGCTATCAATCTTTTTGCAAGTATCCGGATCAGATAATTCAGGATAGCCACCAATACAGAGATTCTGGAAGTCGGGTAACTCATATGATTCCCTATAGCTTCTCTTTGCAGGTTTCAATGTCAAAGTTCCGGTGATACCTTCTTCGACTTTAACAACAGTCAAAGCTCTTTTCACATAATCTGAGTCCTTTTGATTCGGCTTTCGCACAAAAACGCCAACACCACTGTAACCCTTTCTTGAAATAGGTACCGTTAAAAAACTTCTATAACCTTCTGGATCAGCAATCGATCTATCAATGTCCATTTTCTGTAATTTCAGTTCTTGAAAAGTGATGATGTCGGCTTTCAAAAAAGAAAACATTTCAGGGTATGTTGAGATCTGATTCCATGGATGGTAGTTTTTTAACGTCTTGACTCCGTTAACGTTAAAAGATACAAACCGTAATGAATGAGATGGTACAATGGGTATGTTTTTTGTATCGGCTGGCATGTCATATAGAACAGTGTTGGTGTTGAATTACAATCTGTTGTCATGCCACATGTTGACATTCTTATATCATAACGTACTCATCTTACAAGTGTACTTCTGCTTGTGTTGACGCGTTTTTTTGGTGGTTGGAAGGAATGCGGCTCGTTTTAAGATTTGAAGATTAAAGTTTACACACTGAATTTATGACATCTGCAAACACTGTTTTGTTAGTGAATGTATTGTTTATTAGCATTGCTGAATAGTAAATCATAGAAGTTTTGGTCAGTGATAATTATATAGTTGGAACTATTTGCAAAAAGTTAAATTGAAAGTTCAAAGGTATAGCTAAATGTAATAAAAGACATGCATGCGGGTAGAGGTGTAAGAGGCATAGTCAAGTATAATCAAAAGAGAATAACAAAATATTAAAAAAACCGAATGGAAATGAAAACAAAAATCCGAAGGAATATTTCAAAAGAAAAAGTATTTAAACAAGGTGAAACAAAGTACCAGGGGTATTAAAAAATTAAAAACCACAATTATCAACACAAGACTTAGTAAACAGCTTGATTTTTTTGGACCTTAAACCATTGGAAACCTGGTTCAGCTTCTGGTTCAGCATCGGCCTCTCTCTTGTAAACAGCTTGATTCTTTTGCACTCTAAACCAATCCATCTTTGCTTCAGCATCAGCTTCTGGTTCAGCTTCTCTCTTGTAAACAGCTTGATTCTTTTGGACCTTAAACCATTGGAAACCTGGTTCAGCTTCTGGTTCAGCATCGGCCT
>JAKTRY010000300.1:0-13019 GCA_030579935.1 Ambrosiozyma cicatricosa | reverse complement strand
TCTCTCTTGTAAACAGCTTGATTCTTTTGAACTCTAAACCAATCCATCTTTGCTTCCGCATCAGCTTCAGGAGCAGGTTTAGCAACAGCCATGCCAACAGCGTTAGCTTGGGCAACAGGAGCAGCGTTGACAGCAGTCAAGACAATGGCAAAAATAACAGCAGAGTTGAGCTTCATAGTGAGTGGATAATAATAGTAAGAATGGGAAAGTGAGTGAGTGGGTTTGTGTGATGATGAGGATATAAAAAGGTAAATGGTATTAGTTTGATTCTCAAGTAGATGGATTTTGGTGTCTTTAAATATCAAGTATGGAGTATATGGTTGAAGCTGCAAACCAATTAAAACTATGACTTGAATGGATAATGGTTTAGTGCACGTAATTAAGATCATAATCGTCAGATTGGTAGTTAAGACGATGCAGACAAAGCAAGACTAATTTCCAAGTCTTCCGATAAAGAAAAGATTTTTGTGAAACCTGATTCAAAAAGTACCCTTTGAAGTCCTAATTTGGAAGTTTGGCGCTGATGAACCGAGAATTCAACTTTAAATTGTGTACCCCAGCTCATTTTTGAATTGAGTGTGTCCTTTGACGTCCCAAATAGGAAGGTGTGGTCTCTGCTATATTATCAATAGAGTGTCATTGGTCGGTGAAATCTTTATACATTTGATAGATACACATGGTACTTAAAAAGGAGAAAAGTTGATAAGAGGCGACTTGAAACAGTAGTTTGAATGCAAGTTTATGCATGACCGGTGAACCAGGAGAGTTTTTCTGATTTGGTAAACCTCATGATTTACAACGTTAAATCTGCATTGAAACAACATAAACTGTACACGGCAGCACATGTGATATCCAGGCAGCCATCGTCCACATCAAATCCATTCGTTGACCATAAGGTCACTGCATAAATTCAAGAAACAAATGTTAGCAAATTACATAATTGGAAGCGGTCTGAACTTAAAAATCACCTTGTAATTGATAACATCGATAATTTGGCATTCACTAGCTGTACCATCTGTTTCAGAAGACGGTTTCGAAACTTTTAAAACACCTAGAGGGGGGTCCACCTTTTCCACAGTTCCAACCAAACGTTGTGATTTGCTGATGAACAATGTAGCCTTTTTGCAATCTTTGTCTAGCTCTAATTTTCCAAATTTCACAGCATCTCGAAGTATCTCTTCGGTGTCGGCAATATTGGAGGGCATGGAAGTTTTGATGAATAGTTTTTCTTCTTCTTCTGTCAATAAATCGGGTTTCTCTGATGGTAAGTTCAATTCACCTTGAATTTCTAAAAGTGTAAAACCTAAACTGGTGCAAATGGCTTGTGAATACTTGTTTCCCGTTGGATTTTCAGTACCAGCGGTTAAGGATTCGTGGGCTTTGTGATAATTGATTTCTCTGGATGGCATGACAAATGTTTATTGATGGGAAGTTATTATCAATCAGTTGTTCCTAGTGTCCTAGTGTCGTATGTCCTCATTTCTCATATTACACGTACAGTCAATTGTCTCAAACATGTGATGAAAATGAATTTGAACTTGACGCGTTCAAAAAGTTAGAAGTGGACTTCAAGGCTGTGCAAAAATATTACCTAAGCAAGTGTTATCTAAGCAGTCACCTAAACAAAAAAAGGAAATTTTGATTTATTTTTATTTTTATCTTAATTTACCAAATACGTTCTTTGTTTTTTATGTCTTACTTCATATGTTTTTTATTTTCAAGTTACTTTATTTGTGTTAATTTTTCTCTCCCAAATTTCTACTTTTATTACACATTTTTTTAAATTACTTTTTCATTTATTTGTTTTTTGTTTTTTGTTTTTTGCTAACTATAGTTAGTGTATTCTTCCGAAAGGTGATCATTTTGCTGCTATTCATATATTACCAAAACTACTGGGATCTTGAATTTTTATTTTTTTTCGTTTTATATATATATATATATTTGTTTTAGTGTGTACATACTTCTTACGTGTATAATCCATGTCTGCCATTAAATTGGGCTGTGCACGACAAATAACAGATTTCATCATCACTTCTAGAATCTTGTCAGAGTTCTGAAGTTAATAGAACTGTTCAAACGTAAACTTCAATATCTATAGATAGTGTTGTTGGCCTACGTTTCAAAGTATGAAGATCTAACCATGATGCAGCCCACATACCCACTCTGAAATGATTTTCATTTATTAGCAACATGATTTGTTCAAAAGGAGAAATGTTTCCAATATATCTAGGTCAACGGATTCAAAATGGTCTCGAGATACCTTATCAATGATGAATTATTATTCTCACACTATGTTCTTTTTGTCCTCACTGAAAGGTCACCTTTTTTTTCCAAGAATATTTAATCTGTTTGCATTCTACCAAAAGTCTTGGTCAACGCATGTGATATGTTCTCTTCCATATTCCATATGGCGTGCCTCTGGTGTTTTCAAGTCCGATTGATGTTCAATGGTTATACCAGCTTGCTCATGCCCACAAGACCATTCACATTATATAAATGCTTTCCGTTCAGCTGTTTACTGCATGTTCATTCAAAAGAATATTGTCTTCGGTTATTCAAAAGTTAATGCTGCTCTTCTGTGTCATGCGAAGCTTCTAGGAAAGTCGTGTTTAACCGATCATTCGGTGGTAAGATCAGCTCCTCCTCAGAACTAAATCAATTTGGCAAGATGCGATGGGAGAATTATTACACATTTTTCAAGCTTCGATCTGGTTATTAGCCACACCTTCTAATTAAGGTGAAAGCGACTATAGCATTGTCCCTTTTTCAGCATTTTTTTTTGACTGAGTATTTGAAGCCATATACTCAAGTCGTTATATCAATTTACGTGCTTAAAGGTGATATTATGTGTTATAAATGGCAGTTTCTTTCCTAGGTCTGTAGATCATCTGTTGTCTTGTGTTGTTGTTTTACTGTCAGAGATGGTGTCAGAGATGGGTCGTTATCTAATTAGCATACCAATTTGTAAAAGTGGAACATAACTCTTGGTCCTAACGAATTTCAATATGTTCAAATTAAGTGTTTTTTTTTAAAAAAAAGGGGAATTGAGTTTTCACTAAAGAGCCAGCTAGGGGCGGATCTAATGAGAAAAACCTAAATTAGTTGATAATTAATTACCCAGTGCCCACGCCCTGTGGATCGCTAACTTTATGAACATATAAATTGTTCTGGGCCTTGAAATATTCCCAATTACACATTAGAGGTCCTCGTGTGACTATTTCGCTTTATCTTGGTGTTAATGTTGTCGTTATCAGGGATGTTGTATCTCAAATATGTCTTGAGTCTCTTTTTTTGATGTATCTTCAAATTATGCTTTCACAGAAGAAAAAACTTCAACCCTGTGTCGGTAACCTTATCCCACATTTAGATCAACACTGCATATAACTCAGTTAGCAAACATACAAATTGAAGATCTGGTTTCCCGTTTTAATGCAACGAAAAACATACATAATATTATACTGTATTAGTTGCGTCAAGGGTGCCCATCTCAAAGTTTTTTCGAAGAAACTAGTCTGGGTTATTTAACTCTAGCTGATTTCCTCTTTTCAATATATGTCAGCTGTCATCTTCGGTTTCAGGGGTCTAGGTGTTGTTTTACAACTTTGTGTACACATTATTACGCAATACCTGCAACCTAGAACAGATTTTCCCAAAAGACCAACTGAAAGTGAAGCAACCACTCTTCAAAAATCTTGCTGATAGTTTCAAACGAGTGGAACCACCAAAATTGGATCCTACTTTATCTGGCATGGAACATTCTAACATTCAGGCTTCTCATTCTCAACTGAAAAGAAGACTTCATGGTCGTCACTTACAGATGATTGCCATTGGTGGTGCCATCGGCAGTGGTTTATTCGTCGGTAGTGGTACTGCTTTGAGACATGATGGTCCTGCTTCTGTCCTGATTTCTTGGATTCTGTCAGGTTCTATGATGTACTGTACAACACAGGCTCTAGGTGAGACGTTTGTTTCTTTTCCTGTCTCTGGTTGCTATGTGCAATATAACTCCAGATTTTTGTCTCCTGTTTTAGGGTTGGCCATGGCTTGGAATTACACGTTGAACCGGTTTGTGTAGTTGTCATTGGAGTTGGTTTCTGCTTCAATAACTATCAAATTTTAGAATAAGGATATAAACTCTGCTGCTTGGGTCTCCATCTTCTACTTTGCGGTTGTGTTCATTATCCTTTTTTGTGTTCGGGGTTATGGTGAAGTTGAGTTCTGTTTATCTTTGATCAAAGTGTTGACCATCATTGGTTTTATAATATTGACTATCATTATGGATTGTGGCGGTGTTCCTACAAGTAAAGAAGGTGAGGTGCTTGCATGGTTGTTGGCATGTTCTGGTTTATCATTCAGATATTCCTTGAAAATGAGAGATAGAGGTACCGATGAATTACCATTTGTTGCACAGACTGGTATTTATGGATCTGCTTTCAGTTTGACGTTGGCGTCATTGATTCTTATTGCTGAGTTTTGGGTGGCCTTGTTTCCAATTAGTAGTAATGGTGATGCGGATGTCAAGTCGTTTTTTTCAAACTTGGTTGTTTGTTCCTATCGTGATATGTGCTTGTTTATTTTATATGTTTTGCAAGAAAAATTTCACCTTGATTCTGGACACCAGAGACATAGATGTTGATACCGGAAGAGGTACAGTTGCGGAAGAGAAAGCATACCTTGCAAGTCGTCCTTTGTATTACAGAATTTGCAAGGTATGGTGTTGATTGCATGAATTTTAGGGTTACTTATTTAATTGTATCGGGTTTTTTTTGTTTTATTTCTAGTCATGTTGAGAAAAGTACTTTGAGTATATGTTTACAATTTAAACCAAACTAGTTATGATCTAATTGCTTTATCAACAATGATCGTTAATTTGTCGATGGCAACGCGTTGTAATTTGTATAAATATTCATGCATGTCAACTGTACATCGATACATGTTTGCAATGAAATGTAAACAATTACAGAAGAAACACGAAACCAACCACGATTCAAATCACGCTTTACACGCGTTGGGTGTTGGGGAAATGTCTGCAAGTCTGCTCTTATCGGACATTACCCATTTCCACCACATGTGCACACAAAGGCCAGATCAACGTTTTCTCCGTCAGCTGTCATATTGATAATATTTTCGATTTGTTATCGACAGACATAATTTTGCTGAATGTTGAAGTATGTTCCAACTTCCAAACGAGTTTCGAGCTAAACGAATGGAACGAGCTACGAGCTACAGATTTGAATGCATATGCATACAGCTGACACGTTATACGATTTACGAATCTGAATGAACGACTAGAATTGTTGAACAACTTGACATGGGCATTGATTTTTGAAAAAAGAATAGATTAATGAAAAGCTTATGTTTCGCTGCTGAATAACCAATCACTTATGATGGACCCAAGTTAACTCAGGTTATAGCTTAACTATTTGTCGACTCAATTATAACATTTGCAAACACCCCAGATCGATGTGCTGTGTACGTTGAATCATGATGTCCGGCAAGACTCGAGAGCTGGGTGGCGGCCGGACAGGGCAGCTCAGAGAAGTGCAGTGTACACACTGATGGAATTGATAACTTTAACAAGTCTGTTCTAATTCTTAAAGGGATGGGCATCAAGGGCCTAATTCAATCTTGTTATATCTTTCTATATAGATTTTCAAAAACAGAAGGAGCTCAGGTAAATTGAACAGTCTTCAAAAGTGAGAGCTGGCTTGGAGGAAACACAAACGCATGTGAAATTTTGTTCTATTTCAATGCAACTAACAATAGAGACCCATAAATATGTAGATTTTTCATTGTTTTTCCTAAATAATTTGTTCTTTGAGCCGCTAAAAATTATAATATTTTTTGAATTTCACGTGCATTTGAGTTGCCTTCAGCTGGCTTTTGTATATAGATCAATTGCTGTCCTCCACCGTCCATGCCATATTCTATAAGATTGCACAACTCCGTCCGATACAGGAGTACGATATATCAATGATCAGCTCAAGAATATATATTGCAAGCTAATTATATGCACTGAAGCTTAAATATATTATAATTTGATTATTCGATGGATCGAATTATAAGTTGAAATTGTTGTCGGCAAAAGTATTGTTTTACAATCGCAGTACTGCTCGTCAAATAACATCCGGTTTACACTGCCAATCACCGAATGCAGTTAAATACAAATCAAAGTGAGTTGTTATTATTGATATGATGCCTTAACTACTGTGCCTGCTTTTAGTTTGCATACATGAAATGTCGATAACAACATACATGTGGTATAGACAATTCCACATGCTATATATATACACCTCGGAGTATTAAAGGTATATAAATACGTCAATCTCATAACAATTGAATCAGAGCAACATACATATGTAAGTTTATTTAATTCACCGTCCAGCAAGTGTCAATCTGATATCCCCAGGTTTTATAACTATCAGTACACATGATCATTGTTCACAAAACCAAATCTCAGACCCAGATCTACAAATTCACCTCCTTCTTTCTTCCCGTTGTCCGATGAGTTAAAACAACCCTAAACTTAATTCCAAATTCGTGACCACCTTGATGTGATAAAGAAAGATGAGTCCAAAATTACCATTTTTCTCTGTTCCATATTAGTGTGTATACAGCGCCCTCGAACTAACTAGCTACCTACCATATACTCCAGCCGGCCGCTTTAAGTATATGCCAGTATATATAATGTACATTCCGGCAATTCAAAATTGCCCATGTGATTAGCACCAGATAGATTATATATAGTGGGCAGCTAACAGTTTCGGAATATACAGTGTTATATATCTATATAACCACAAATTACTACATGTACGTTTTAGGTCAAATCTGGTATTTATATTCCACTGGAAACAACTTGGCAACGGAGTAGGAGGCAAGCTTATAGCTATCGATTTATATCGTACTGGACTCAAAATTTTACTGCAGTTCTGACGTATATACAACTTATGAATAACGAAGACCAAATTGGGACTAACTTATGAAGAAATTTGATAGATTGCATGTATCATTCCAATCTAGGATTGCCCTCTTACATATATCTAGTTTAGTTGGTTTTCACATGCTTGAGATTTATATGTAAACAGTCGACTCAATTGTATCCCCACAGGGTTTTGACAGCATTTTGATACAAGACTTAGATACTTTGAAGACCAGATAACAGAATTGATTCTGTGAGTTTTTATAATCACTCAATGTTCTATATATTTCAATTCCCTTTTCTCCTCCTCGACATAGCAAAAATTGCCTTAAATGAAGTTTCCAAAGTTGCCGTTTGCCAACGCCAACTTCCACCGGGCCTTCTCCCATCTGGTTGACACAAGTTTATACACTCTGAAAATTCCATACTTCCATGAGCATCATATGGGTATCAAGGTTAATAGAAATTGTTTCTCTGCGGAATCATTCGCTCTCAACTTCCATATGAGAGCACTGAGCAGTGATGGAAGTTTTGAAGAACAAATATATATCAGCTAGCTGTGCAAAGGAGAGCTCATTTCTGTCTGCTGTAACGAGATGATATGAGGCTGAATCCAGGAATCCGGTGGATATATGCATGGATTTAAGAAGGTATTGATTGCAGTGTATACCAAGTAATGAATTGATGAAGTCAATTGAATTCCAAGTCAAGATGGCTGTGGTAAATTAAATTGCAAAAGACGTACGTTCTTGTATCAACAAAAAGTAAATGACTGAAATTGGAGGATTATGGAAGATGAGCTGCCGCCAGCGAAGCCATATTCACATGTGAAGTAGCTTAAAACCAATATTGAGTGCAATCAATCATAAAATGACGGGCCAACACTGCACAACAGCTCAATCATGCATTGAGAGGCATGTCAGCTCATAAAGCAATCGTCACACAGAATAGGAAATTGAATTGATAGCTATGCTGTGTGATCAAGTTGATCAAATTGATGAAAATGATGAAAATGGAAATAACAAGTCGATCACTTCAGTTTTCTAGTGCATTCAAGAGGGAACTTTGAATAAATGTTGACCAGTTGGATACACAATATCAAGCAATTTCGGCTCAATCATAACAGTTTGTGTATATGCATGCCTGTACGATTCTGACCTAGTTAATATAGTGGGTCATCGTTCAGCCTTTTTGAAAAACAGCAAAAGTGTTGAATCAGCCAATGGAAGTCGTTGTATTATGCAATGAAGATTAATCAGATAGACCTTCCCAATTTATATATAATTTGAAGAATTGATGCAGGGAGAATTGATAAAAGAACCTTTTTGACAACTTGATATAGACGGGCCTGTGGTTGGAGAATTGTTCTTTTCTTCGATGAATCTCAAAGCAATCGTAATGCCATTTTCAAGAATTCAATTGTTCACAAGTGTTCAATTAATATATTGAGAAGTCATTTCATTGGATCGTGTATCTTCAGCCATGGACTCAATTGACATCGATATCTGTTTTGTCTGTTAATAAGCTAGTTTAAGATCCAACATGCAATCCATGTGTTCTTTCAGATCGATTTCGGTGGTCATGCTGTATACGGAGTTTTAGCTATCACAAGCTCATATTGGCATCACCTGGAAGTTCCTGGTGATCGTTCATTAAACCAATACCAATTCGGATAATGTCCCATAATCATGAAAACGCCTTCTGCGAGTGATCTATCCGATCTATAAACCGCAGCTAACCATCAACTTAAGCTCTGTTGATCAATTCAGCAACAACAACGTCATGATTTCTTCTATGACTTGAATTGTTTGTAAAACGTGTTTGTTTGCTAATAATTGATGTTCATCTTTCGAATTGAGAACAGGGTTATGGTTAATGTAAGGGCATGTTGTTCATGTATGTTCAGTGGAACGGTTCGCCGATTGTGGCACCAGCTACCAGTTGTTAGCGGTAGGCGGCCGGGCCCAGCAGGAGTTCTTCTAATTGGGCCGGCCGCTACTTTTTTCCCCAGAATTGAATTAATTAACACGTACTACTAGAGCTCCAGCATCATGAAATCTGACTTACAACCGTAATACTTGTTGCATTAAATTAATTGGCCTTTATCCCTTCTGTTCAGTTTCATATCTAATTGATTAATAGCTCAGGTATTGTTACGAATTGTAAGGACAACTCACAGTTCGAGATCATGTTGAAATGAACCCTGCCCACCAAGGATTGTCGGCTGACTTCGGTGGTCGGAGTTCTCTACACAGCGCGGCCACAGGAAGACAAGACAGAGCTATACGTTGTCGACACCGTGCGCAGTACAGGTAGCTCGTATAAAACGCGCAAAACCAACAATCGAATTTTGGGATTTAAACGCCGCATTCCCCAAACACAAGAATCGAACCACTCTGATCTGCTCCTACTGAGCTTTACTGTGGTGGTCAGTGATGCCGGCCTTCTTCTGCACAGCTGCATTCAACTTCCTCGATTCAGAAATCAGTGCTATTTAAACCTTCTGCTTTCCCACCTTCTCTCGTCCACCAAGAATAGGTCATTACTTACCTTTCACATCTAAACTATCGTAAATCATATCAAGTCTCAACTGAGCACAACCAAATCGCACATTCACCACACATAACCTTTACAACCAACACGTAAATACACACACACAGCAAAGAAATGTTTACTGCTCGTCAATTCTCAAGATTCAGTCATTCCATGGGTGGTCCATCCACAAGAGCTACCAAGATTTTGGCTCTGAGTTATATGTCCGTTGGACTAACTGTTCCTTTCCTCTTGCCTTTGAAACACTCTTTGACAGATTGCAATCCAAAGAACAATGATGGTTGTATGGCTACTGGTCATTTCAATATCGGCAATGCTTTCAGAATATAGTATCAGCTTCTGGTTCTCACCATCATAAGGTACTTGTACAACCAGAGTACCATCATCTATCTAGAGACTTGGAACTGAGTTGAATTGATGCTTGTTTCGTTCCCTTTTCTAGTTTTATACCATATTTCTTCAAATTTATGCCCTTGTTGTTTTTTACTATCGATATTCAAGTTCCGTTTCCTACTACTATGCTATAACAATTACTGTTTCTTTATTAATAATGTTTGGTTTTTTATTTTCAATTTTCCTTATCAATCAATTGGTGTCTGTCTTAATTAGTTGCTTTTTTCTACTCTATTTTTATCATTTTTGTTTGATTCTTTCAATGCCATGATTCAGGAATCAGCTGGCCGGATGGTGAGTGTTTTCGTGTATTTCCCATATGACCCGTTATGTTTTATTTTTTATTTTCGATTTTATTATGCTATACCTCTCTATCAAAGATCATATCTCAACTTATGGATTCTTTGCAAATTATATTGGTTATCATTTGTTTTTTTACACTGGTTTGATTCTACTTACAATTCATTAAATTGAACTTTTGTCTGCATGTTATTAATAAATTCAGTTTCAAATTCCAATAAATTCTTAAATTCCCAGTAAAACGAGGTACATCAATCAATCATCCCTCTTTAATACTTGAGCGAGCTGATGATCTGCTGAGTCGTCTTCTGTGGCGCTCCCATGCAGTTCCCTTTTTCTGCTCCACCGTACGAGCTGGGTACGTATCCTGCACACTGTACAGCTGGCCTGAAGGCTGTAAGGATATGAGTATTTTTTCTAGCGCGCGTGCTCCATACGCTTTTTTGAATTACAGGCACTGGCCCACATTGTAATTGAGTATCTTCTAATCAACATGCTGAGACGAGTGACTATTGAAGGTAACTACTTAACTACAAGGCACTATGCTTACCATTAATCAAGATCTGATTGGTGAGGATTTCAGTACCCCCCATGATCATCAAATTCTCTTTTGGTTAATTGGTAAATTTTGTTCTCCGGCCATGATCATCAAACTACGTAGCGATATTATCCTGCTGAGTTTAAAATTTGGCGGTGTTTATGAATTGTTGTCTAGGCGTGTAAAAAAATCAACCCACTATAAAATCCCAAACTTACACTGACAAAGTCTCGCTCACAGTTACCCTGCATTCATAAAGGCTGAAACTAGAAAAGCTTCCCTGATTTCTACGGGGGTTACAGATTTGATTACATTTGCCCGCGCTTTGATTGGCTGAAACTTAGGGCTCGGGTTCGTGATATCGCGCCTCGTGAGCTGTGACTCGTATAACTGATGGTTTTGATAACGATTTTTTTGCAAAAATTGGATTAATTAGAGGTAAAGGTAAAGTGAAAAATTGGCAATTGCTGAATGTCGACAAAACGATGTTGCGTTTATATGGGGATAGGTGGCATCCTTTTATTGGATGTACTTGAAATGTTTACCTACAGGGTGGATTGGTTTGAATGTACTCCGGCTTTAACTTTTACTAAACATATCACCGAGCTAGGTTACGGAATACGGGATGTCAGAGCTCTTGAAAGTGAGTCCTATATATATACAATATTAAGACACACGATCCAATATTAAAAACTCCACCTTTTTGTGAATTGCTTACAAGTTTCAACTTTTAACATATTGTAAATTACTATATATTTCGTTATTTATAAGTTAAAATTTCGAGTGTTTGCGGTAAACAGTTTACTAAAGAATGGATAACTTATACGATATGTTACTTCTACTGGATTCTATATCGATGTATCTCAGAGCAATGAAGAGAAGAAAAGTTGCACTTGGCGGCAATTATATTAGTCTCTCTTCCGGTCAATTGTAGGGGTTGAAATTGTAGATGTAACATATCAGTAACTGTGATGCTAACGTGTGAAAGATGTGTATGATTATATTGCGTGTATCAAAGATGACTCTTCTTTTTTTCCACAAGTACTCACCAGACAACCAACCGCTATATATTTTTCACAGGGGAACAGCTTCGATATACCTAGTAACTCTCTCATATTAACACATTTATTCTCCCAATGAGATCCGTAACAAATCGAGATTTTATGCAATTAATATTATACCATGTGCAACATTGAACCTTTTCGAGGCTCATGTTTTCAGGATATAATTATTAATTTTAAATTGGAATTAGCAGTATTGGTAAAAAATTGACCCTTATAATTGATAAAATTACTGTGCTTGAAGTTACACATGCATTTAAAATAAACAATATCATATAAAAAACAAAAAAGAATACTCGGAAAAGTTACAATTCATGACAAGAATACAGTAAACAGTGTATAAAATAAAACTAATTATGCCGTTTATTATTATTACTGTTTAATTTATACAGGTGTTTTCGAGTATATACTCTAGTGGGCCAATAACCTGTTCTTACATCGCAAGACCATCTATCACTAATTCCTTTCGCACCTCGATCATGCTGTCTGGGGGCTCTCTCCCAGAAAATTGTCTTGAACAGGCTCATGTTCTTGTAATAAATTTAACTTTAATTCTGAAATTTGAATCTCAAAGTCTAGAAATCCGCAACAAAATTTGAACTGACAAAATTAGAAACTTATCAATTAACAAATGTAGGTTTGGTAATTGGTAGGTTTTTTTGTCTGTGTGTGTGATTACAAACAAATCAGTCAATAAAAAAAACATTAGTCACAATTGTTCAATATGTGTTGCGCACTGGCAATTTGCAATATATAATTCAGCAATTGGTCAAAGTTAACATTAAAAATAAATTACATAAACTTTTTTTTTTGACCATTCAGGGGAAAACAGATTCTCTAAGGAAAAGGAAAAGGACGAAAAACCCCTGCAGTTAAGATAATAAATGTGCTGCCTGTTTACAACACAGATCCGTTTATATAATCTCGGACCGTGGAGAGGCTGTGGTTTAGAGTCTTTGGGACTGTAATACCTCCGTAGAGGCAATGAAAGAGCACTCCTTGTGTCACCTAACCCTTAAATGCCAGCCGACTTGCAATTTAAGGCGAGTGTTGAACCCGAGTCAGACCTGGTACTAGCAGAACTTCTGCTAACTGAACTAAGCAACCATAACTTTGCTTGAAACGATTCGGTCGCAGATTGACTATTAAAGTAGTTGTTTTTTTTTTATATTGATCATTTTCTTCTTCATAAGAAAAGTGAAATAAAATAATCATGAAGAAGAGGAAATACAGGATTATTTATAATCCTCAAAAC